>JANTPZ010009775.1:0-10706 GCA_025593235.1 Vachellia pachyceras | reverse complement strand
TGAGAGTTATTATGAATATGAGAGATGTGGGAAAATACCTAAAAGAGCGACGGTGGCTTCAACGTCAAAGCCGAGAGATTGAAAACGAGAGAGCACTAGGGAAATGGAGTCGTTATGGTTGGGGATGAAGTCTTCCACTGGTAAATAGCTTTGCTTGCTATCTCTTCTTCCAGTCTTCATTTCAATACTTGGGCCTCCCAACTATATATATGTACTCATCAATAATTCAACATTCAAATCGAGTACATATGGATAAGAGGAAGATCTATATATAGAAAGATATATATACATACGAGGACAATGCCATCTCTGGCAGAGAGAGCAACGATGTCGGCGCAAGAGACAGTGGAGGGGCATTCTCGTTCGAGAGCCTCTTTGATGGTGTTGACGTACTTGAAGTTTCTCATACCGAAGCTTCTGGGCGACGTCTGCTCCGATACGACGCCGTTGGCACTTGTTAACAGCAGGGAGGCATCACACGACTGCATTAATCAATGAATCAAACACAAGTTGGAGTGAGAGTAACTGGTAAGTAAGAACAGAGGCGTATAATAGGAATAGGAAACGACCTTCATGCAGTCGTGGAAGAGGTTTCTGAGCCAGGAAACGGCAGTATTGCCATGTTTGTGGTAAAGCTGAGTGACTTGGTCCTTGATGATCTCTTCGGCTCTTGGACAGCTCTTGGAATAATAGTTCACCTCTAGCTGACTTCTCCCTTCATTATCATACCATTATTATTAGAATAATCTTCATCATTTTCATGCACATGCCCAATAATAAAGTACTCTCTTAATTAAAGCCAGCTACATATATGAATATATACATTACAATCATATACATATCGAATACACACACACACACACACGAATGCAATATATTCAGAGCTCTGGAATTTTGTCAGTCATTAAAAAACATTAAGTACTCACTAGTCTTAGTAATAAGATTAAGAACATGGTTTGATTTCACGTTAAAAATCACCAAAAACCATACATTATAAAGGAGGGGAGAAAACCAACGAATGGTAGGCGTACCCAGAGAGAGATGGAAGATAAGGATGAGAAGGAGGAAGGAGGAGGAAGAATATGAAGACTTGGCCATCTGTATAATAATGCAGTGAGAGAGAGAGAGAGAGAGAGAAGATGGCAAAGGTGGTGAGGAAGTCAGAGCCTTATAGAGGAATTGCAAGTAGTGGAGACGCATGGAGGAATTAACGCAGCGTTGGCTGGGGCGTGTCCACTAGCCGTCTTTCTTTGACCTTTGGGCCACCTGCTTCAAAACTACGCATGGTGGCCACTGGCCACATTACTATCTGCTTCTGCGCCAACTCTTTCGAGCATATATATATATATATATTTATATACATATGTATACGATTATCAGATGTATCTAGATGATAATACAGCTCTCCAATATATATACAGATGCTTCTACAGTTTTGTGTGTATAATATATATCTGTCATGTTTTGATAATTGGAGAACCAACAGCTAATAATACGATTATCAATAATTGCACACAGGGTTTTCGTTTCTTAATAACACCAAGGAAAAATCAATGATGCAATTTTTAGTGACAAAGAAGGGTCTAATATAATATAAATTAAGTTCGCACCTCAAAATTAGTTTCATAACGGACGAGAAGTAGAGAACAAATAAATCACGGGCTTATCCAGTGATTAAAATAACGAAGGAATAATATTATTATATATATATTGCTAGTGTTAAATGATAGGAAAAATAACAACCACTAGTTTAAACGAGAGCTCCCGTAGATGAGCAGAACATCTGAGTTGTTCTTTCGTAAAATCGAAGGCCTTAATTTGAGCAGTTGTAACAAAGCTTGAGTGCAAGTTGCAGAAAGAATATGGGAGAAGGAAGTAGGTGAAGAATCACAGTGGCCATTCATTTTCATGGAAAGTGCCACTGATTGCTTGGTGATCAAGAAGAGGAAATAGTAATTAATATAAAAGAGATCAGTTAATTGTAGTTTGCAGAAGTTTTAGGAAGACGATGACCTCTTAAGTTGGAGTGCCATGTCATTTCTCACTTTCGTTAACGTTTGTGGATTTGATTATAACCCCGAAGGTTCACGATGATGGTGTTAATTATAACCCCGAAGAATACCGCCGCAAGCTTCCCAGCCACATAAATATTTTCTTTTATGTTCACGAGGGATGGAAGAAAGCTATAGATGTGCACACAAATTAACATGTTAGAAATAGGCTTTAGATATTAGCCCAGCAAGTCCATTATGTCTGTAATGAATAGTACTGCACGTTGTAACCCATTAAGAAGTATATATACGCAAGGGTTGAGCATTAGATTTAAAATAATTTTTCCTCGTTATTCAATATACAAGAATCATTCATCAACACTGCACTTTCCCTGTCACTCAACAAGGTATCAGAGCAGCCAAGTTGTGCCTAAGTAAAGAAAAAAATGGGGGAAACAACGCCTGCCTCACACAGCTTAGGAGCACCTGTGGAAAATCAAGACCTAACATCTTGAGGTCTTGTATGAGAGTTTAGGCAAAGACAAATCAAGACTTTTGAGACCTTGGGATCTTTTACGCATTCAAGTATGGCCAGAGAGTTCAGCGATTGCACCTCCTTCATTCAAGAATAAAAAGAAAAAGAAAAAGAAAAAGAAAACCAAAGCTGCAACAAGACACGCGTAGACAACTTCAGCCTGAGAATGAGAAATTGTGGACATCAACGGTGATAAAGAGCACTCATGGATGTCGACGGCGATCCAGAGCACTCGTGGTTGTCTTCTCAATGACAAACAACGATTTCCACTAGCGACCTCGCAGACATCGAGGACGATACACAAACTCACGGACGTCTTTTTGGTGACGGAAACATTGATTTCTAGTAGCATGAGCAGTGACAGAGTGAAAGGGATTTTGCATGATATGAGTAGAGCAGCGACGAATACGTCTCCTCAGACAAAGAACCCTCACTTTCCTTCTCGGTGTGAAAATCGTGAAGAAAGCTCTTGCACAATTCTGCCAAAGAACCCCCCAATAGGGGGAAAGCAACGTGAAAGAAAGAAAGTAGAAGGCGAATCCGATTGATGCACCCGAAGAAGAGGGTGAAATCGAACAACCTGGAACTTCAACATCACCTCACCCTCGATCTTGCTAAATGCTATGGAAGTAGAGTACTAGACTACAAACACCCATAGGAGATATCACCAGATAGCCACCAGTACCCCCCCCGGGGGGGGGGGAAGAAGATTTCGACCAGTAGAGAAATTTTGAATGATGATTATGGTTAGTGTCATGGTTAACATTTGGTCGTAGAATTGTGATTCCTCTGAATTTTATCAGTTTGCAATGGCCAATTTTGATTGTTTTCAGAGTTAGCAAAAGATAACTTGGATGACTTGAGATCAACCTTTTCATATAATGTTTATCAAGTGGATGTTTCCAACTTCAAAATGGATTTCGTCATTTAGAGTAGTGCAAGATTCTGGTCCCTTGCATTATTGGAACATTACTGGTTTAACAAAAAATATTGAGCTGTATTAGTTTCCTACATTTGGTCAAGATGGAAATCTAACAGAGGAGGCATTGTCTGGTGGGTCAGAGAAGGAATCAGAAGTTTCTTCTAATAAAATAGCAAGTAAAGATCAGAATCATGTTTCTGAAGCAAGTACTGTCAACAGTAGACTCATTTTTGTAAGAAAGGCCATAACATCAAAGGCTAAAGCGGGAAGGGAGAAGAAAACAGTAGGAAAAGAGATACGATTAAAATTGTTAAGCAAGTTAGGGTTTTTCTTAATCTTTATAATTCTAAACTTGAGAGGTGTTAAAAATAGCGTCTAGATATTAGGTTCAGTATGCTCATTATGTTTGTAATAAATATGTATGTTGTAACCCATTAAGGAGTCTACATATGTAATCTACATATGTAAGTGCTAAGCATTAGATCAAAAATAAATCTCCCTCGTTATTCAATAAACAAGAATCATTCATCAACAGTGTGCTTTCTCGGCCACTCGACATAACACCAATGGAGACGATGGGATCTGACTTCTGAGGTCGAAGACGAAGAAGAAACCCTTTCAGTTCATTGTGGAGAGAAATGCCCAAATACCAATGAATTGATGAAGAGTCGAAAAAATGTTTTTTGGTGAATGATGAAGAGTCAAAATTGGTTCAATAGTTTTGATTATTTCTCAGGGACATTTGTGAGAAGACATTATTAGATATTCATAAAACTCAGTGCTGTGTCTTGTATTTGATTTTAAAAAAAATAATCTCCCTCAATTGTGTTTTAATTTATATTTGATAAAGGAGGGAGTGGTGTTACTATGTACGTTAGAAACAAGACTGGCATTTTTTTTTTTAATCTTCTATCACGTGCCATTAGCTAGGAAGGAAGGTAACAGACAAACGACAAAC
Organism: Vachellia pachyceras; assembly: GCA_025593235.1. Taxonomy (NCBI): domain Eukaryota; kingdom Viridiplantae; phylum Streptophyta; class Magnoliopsida; order Fabales; family Fabaceae; genus Vachellia; species Vachellia pachyceras. The sequence continues at coordinate 6,300 of JANTPZ010009775.1, read as the reverse complement.
AGATACAAGGCTTGTTTAATTACTCCGTTTGGGCAACCAAAATCCATTCCTATGCTTATTGAGACAAAATTCCTCTCATATATTTACCTCGGAATCTATATTCGTTCTTCCAACGGGCTAACCAAACAAGCCATACACAGGATTCAAGTGGCTGCAGAATCACTGTTGCTTCCTTATACAGTATAAATAAAAGTACTAGACTGCGAACGAACAAATGACATTGATAAGGATTGTGGAGTGAGGTTCGAACACAAAATAGGATATGAACAGGTTTCATTGGACACTTGATTGCTTGGGCCGTTGAAGCTCCACTAAGCAATTCACCATTGTGGGTCTCACACTCTCACTTCACTTCTCTGCATGCTTCTACTTCATTTCTTCTTCCTGCTTTATCTTCCTACCCTCCAATCCTCTGCTACAACATTCTACCCATAAGAAGCTTCTCACCAAAATCAAATTCCTATTCTACTAAGAACTCTCCTTACCGTACATGTCTTTTTATTTGCAGAGACAAACAAAAAAATTGAAGCAGTGGAAGTATATTAAAAAAAGTGGCAGCAGAAAGAATTCAATTTGCACCATCTCTCGTTATGATTGACGAGCATGCAATTATGAAGTTGCGAATGAATCTATCTCATATACAATACGGCCTATGAACTGTGTTTCTCAAGTTTGGCTTTTTTTTTTTTTTTGGGTGATCGAACTCTGTTTTTATATCGATTTCTTAATTGCTAAATTGAGCAGAATGACTCGTTCTCAATCATGGTGGTTTTCGAAGGCCACAGTTTTTGCCCAAAACCGAATAAGTTTCTTCATATGCGCTTTCGAACATAGCCTGGGAATCTTAGGATTCAGTAGCTAAGAATATGGTCTCTTTATAAGCCATGCCTCCAATAAATACGGTCCCGTGATGATGCTTATGGCGCTCTCGCCTTCTTTTTCAACAGCTTTTGTGGTGTCTATTAGCTAGTTCAAAAATGAAATATTATGTAAACCTGATAAGCAATACTTTAACCAAAAATCTATGAATTTTGGCGTTTGTTTTGAGCTAAGGACATTATTACCAACTTAGTTCAAGAAAGTTCATCAAATTTACAACATCGGTGCCTATCATTTCATGGATGCAACAGACTATAACAAAATTTATCAACATGACACTACGAAAGATATTCAACAAACCCAGTAAAGACTTCATACACTGAGAATCAAGCATTCATTTGTTCAGAAAAAAAAAAAACATGATAGAGAACGCACTTGCACGGACAGAGTACTAACAACCTCAGGTAACACTAATAACAAGGCAGAATAACATCTGCACAACACTGACATGGACACAACTGGAACATCAAACGAACAGCAATTTCCTTAGATATCCCCACCCCGAAGACGGAGGACAAGATGAAGGGTTGATTCCTTCTGAATATTATAATCAGCAAGCGTACGTCCATCCTCGAGCTGTTTCCCAGCAAAGATGAGACGTTGTTGGTCGGGTGGGATCCCTTCCTTATCCTGAATTTTCGCCTTCACATTATCAATGGTATCTGAACTCTCGACTTCCAAAGTAATAGTCTTTCCGGTGAGCGTCTTCACGAAAATCTGCATACCCCCACGCAGCCGAAGCACTAGATGTAGGGTTGACTCTTTCTGGATATTATAATCCGCAAGGGTCCTCCCATCCTCCAATTGCTTTCCGGCGAAGATCAAACGCTGCTGATCAGGCGGGATACCCTCCTTGTCCTGGATCTTTGCCTTAACATTGTCTATAGTGTCCGAACTCTCAACTTCCAGGGTGATGGTCTTCCCTGTGAGGGTCTTCACGAAAATCTGCATTCCTCCACGAAGACGAAGCACAAGGTGAAGAGTAGATTCCTTCTGGATATTGTAATCCGCAAGAGTGCGACCGTCTTCCAATTGTTTACCGGCAAAGATAAGTCTCTGCTGATCCGGGGGAATACCTTCTTTATCCTGGATCTTGGCCTTCACGTTGTCGATAGTATCAGAACTCTCAACCTCCAGAGTAATGGTCTTCCCAGTCAAGGTCTTGACAAAGATCTGCATGCCACCCCTCAATCGAAGAACAAGGTGAAGGGTTGATTCTTTCTGTATGTTGTAATCAGCGAGGGTTCGGCCATCCTCCAATTGCTTTCCGGCAAAGATGAGCCTCTGCTGATCCGGGGGAATGCCTTCCTTATCCTGGATCTTGGCTTTGACATTATCTATCGTATCGGAGCTCTCCACCTCAAGCGTGATGGTCTTTCCTGTCAAGGTTTTGACAAAGATCTGCATACCGCCTCTCAATCGAAGAACAAGGTGAAGGGTTGATTCTTTCTGTATGTTGTAATCTGCTAGGGTGCGGCCATCCTCCAACTGCTTGCCGGCGAAGATGAGCCTCTGCTGGTCCGGTGGAATACCCTCCTTGTCCTGGATCTTGGCTTTAACATTATCGATCGTATCGGAGCTCTCCACCTCAAGAGTAATCGTCTTTCCGGTTAGAGTTTTGACGAAGATCTGCATACCGCCCCTCAATCGGAGTACGAGGTGAAGCGTCGACTCCTTCTGAATATTATAATCGGCGAGAGTTCGGCCGTCCTCCAGCTGCTTGCCAGCAAAGATGAGTCGTTGCTGATCCGGAGGAATACCCTCCTTATCTTGGATCTTCGCCTTCACATTGTCAATAGTATCGGAGCTTTCCACCTCGAGCGTGATTGTCTTACCGGTCAAGGTTTTCACGAAGATCTGCATATTGAGAATCAGGTAGAGAGAGAAATAATTGCACAAAAGGAATTTGATATGGGGGATCGATTTCGGTAAAGGCTTCTGCTTCTGATGAAGCAGAGAGGGAGATGGAGGCGCCTCTTATAGCACAAGATCCTCAAGGGTCGGGTTCTTCCTAATTTGCCTCGGGAAAAGACTAGAAAAACGGGTCAAGTTTGAAGGGTATTCAAGAATACTCTAGTGCTTGCCCACCTTCAAATGGAAACAATCTGATTGGGCCTATCTTTGCTGACTCGCCGCCCATGTGATGCCATTAATGGGAACTATGTCATTAACGTATTATTAATGACAATTTAAATTGTCACAATTGAGAAGTTACAATATAAGAAGTTAAGATATCATCAATAATAAGTCCATACGCTCTAATTAACAGGTCAATGTGTAATTACTGATAAGTCAGGGTAAATTCGTGATTTCACAATTCCAAAAGTCTCTCACAGTTTTCTTGAGATTTGATATCAATGTGATGATTTCTTATGACCAAGTAGTGAGTGTAACATTAAAGGCTTGTTTAGAGTCATTCTGAGAGTAGCTTTTACGGATTTTCAGGTAAAACTTAGATTTTCGAGAATGGTTTTTACGGATTCTGAAGTAAAACATATATTTTAAAATGTGATTGTGTTTAGGAAGTTATTAGTTTTTACGGATTCTGAAGTAAAAAGTAGGTATGAAAGAATAAAGAAAGAAAAAATAGGAAAAAAATTTATTAGGAGAGAGTGTATAATTTGACAAGAAAATAGCTTTCAAAACATATATTTTAAACCAATGTTTTGTATTCAAAATAAATTTTTTTAAAAAATGTGAGTAATTGGACAAAATTTAGGTTTTAGAACCAAAAAATAAATCAAACAAGCTCTAAACATATATATATATATAACTAAAATTTGCACCTCAACAGTAAATGATCATTGTAGTCATCGCATGTGGAATCTCTAATTAAAACAACACGTCCACCTTATTTATTTATTTATACAATTAATAATAATTTTAACTACATGACATTTCATTTTTCAAGGTTGTTTCACTTCTATTAGTTGTTTATGAGTCACAACTTCCTTTCTATTGTTAATGTGTATATTTTTAAATTAACTTTTACCATCGTTAATTATCCATTGTCTAATAAATAGAAGAGTAAAGTTGTTTTCCTACAAACCCTAAACTCTAATAGGGACACTTGAAAATAAAATAAATTTATTTAATGAAAAATTAATGTGAACCAGATAAATGATAATATAAACCATATATTAAAATTACAATTAGCAAAAGTAAAATAAATTAATCAGGCCATTTGAAAATGAAGTAAATTTATAATGGGTATAAGTTGTAACATAGTGGTAGTAATGTTATATCTAGAGTTTTTTTTTTTCTTGGGAGTGGGAGCAGGGTAGTTGGCACATATATACTTGTATAGATATTATAATTATTTTGATGTATTTATTAGAATTAGAGCTAAGATTTAATCTAAGTTATTTTTAAATAGATTAGTTTGGATTTGAATTATCTTGTTTATCCCAACATTTAAAAAACCAGATCAAGTATTGAAACAATTGAGATAGTTGTTCAAAGGTTGATAGATTAGATTGAGTCAAGTTTGAGTCAGATTGGCTATATTAAAATAATATAATCTAGTAGATTATATTTTAAAAAATTAATAGATAAAACCTAAAATATTATTTTAGTTTACCCATTATTTACATTTTTAGAGTTTAATTGAATATCAGTGATAAATAAAAATAATTGGGATAAAATAAATTAATCTTATATTATGTCCTCATGCGCAAGTTTATTTACATATAAAATAAAAAATTAAATGTTAGTTTTGTTACCATATCTTTTAAAAAATCAATGAAATACGTTATTTCACTCTGGTTTCAGTTTTTAGTGTTTCTGTCTTTTAAGTTTTTTAAAATATTTTTTAAAAAGAGCCAATCAGGATGAACAACCGATTTGGATGGTTTAACACTGATTCAAACTTATCCTTGGTTCAACAGCTCAATCAAACCCAACTAAGGATCGGTTCATCAATTTCTAGTCTTAACTCACTAGTTCGATCTGATGTTTTGTACATGGGTTCATTCATTATTTAGATTATATTATTTTTTATTTAACAAAAAACTTATCAAACTTTTGGTTGACTTGAATGAAAAGTGTTATTCAAACGTCAAGACCAAACACGTGATAAAATTGAGGGAATGAATTCAGATTTTAAGACAATGAATTATTTATAATTATCAATTTTTCTTCAAACAAATTTGTTCTTATAAAAAATAATTTGCCTACCTGATAAACTCTCTCATTAACCCCAGGAGACAATAATATATCAAGTTGAGATGATTTTTTCCTCTACTCTGACATCATTTTCGCCTTCTCTTCGAAACGCATTGTAAAGGAGGTAGGGAATGTTTAGCATTAAATCGTGGGGGCAACGGATAGGTTGAAGGCTTCACCAGAATGAGAATGAAGCCAGAAACAAATGGCATTGACATTCAGTAGCATCCCTATTACATGTCAAAAGAAATACTGTCTCCCCAACTTCGAGGAACATCCAAATTTCTTTTATATACAAAATGATATATGTTAAACTACAGCTAAATGAATTATTTATCCTTCATATCATCTGGCAGAGCCGAAGCTTTGCAGATTGGGCATTTGTTCTTTATAGATAACCACTTTCTGATGCAGCTCACATGGTAGTCGTGACGGCAAGTTCTCAGCGTCCCAACGTCATCCATGTTCTTGTATTCTTCCTGTAAATTTTCCAGTTTCAGTTCAGTAAGCAGCCGTATAACAATAATGTCATCCAAAAGACGCCCAAACCTAAAAATGCAACCAACTCATTTACAAAAACGAGGCAGTACAACGTACCAAACAGATTACACAAGTTCCTTCCTCCTGACTTTGCTCAGATGAACAGTATATTGTTTCTGTCATGCATTTTGAAATCAAATCCTCAGATAATCCTGTGTTGACATGACCAATGCTCTCTCCAAGGGCAAGTAGTTCCTGGTGAAGCCATTTATTCAAAAAGTTCAAATGAGTAAATAAAACAAACCATTCATATATAAGAAACCACATTATTCATAAGTCATAAATAATGTCATCTATTCCTCTAATTTCATGCAAAATACAAGGACTCGTTTATTTGCAACACAAGGATAATATCCTGATGGAATCGATAAGAATCACCTCATAGCTCATGTTGTCTATGTCCATCCTCATGTCCCTATGCTGATCAACCATACTTCTAGATCCATATGGCAACCCACGATCAACAAGCATGAAACCCTGCAAGGAAAATATCAAGTTAGAACCTTCCAATGGTAGTACAGCCAGAAATACAATCTTGATGACAATAAGAAATATGACATCAAACACTTGCAATAGTAGATGTCAGAGTAAGATTTCACAATTCTACATCCAATCCCCCCATTTCAAGTTAAGGTAGCACTTGTGTGAAAAAATGAAAAAAGGCATCCCAACTTAAGCAATCTATTCTCGTCTTAATTCTGATACCAAAAAAAAAAA
>JANTPZ010009773.1:0-10654 GCA_025593235.1 Vachellia pachyceras | reverse complement strand
AGAAGAAGAAGAAGAAGAAGAAGAAGAAGAAGAAGAAGAAGAAGAAGAATGGAAACGAATGAATCATTGTGAGATCATAATTTGTACATAATGAACGATCATTACAATATGGAAATGCATATACATGCATGGCTGACAGAGAGCATCCTTAGCAAATCGTTTTTAGGGTTAATAAAATATTTGATTCTTATATTTTGGTTTTTATTCCTATTGTTTCGAAGCATTGAATTTTGATTCCTTAAGGGAATAATTCAGATTTTTATTAAAATATAGGAAATAATGTTTTAGATGAAAAAAATTTGAGGAGTTATTAACGAGGATGTTTTTGAAGAAAAAAATTTTAATCTCTAACGTATTTATAGATTCTAAGTTGCTGAGTTTAAATATATCCTTCTTGATATATGTTGAATTAGTTATTGTTTCTTACAAAAATTGGATGGAGATAATAATGGGCTCATTTGGTAACGCAGTAGAGAAGTACTTTTACGTAAGTTATGGTAAATGTGTGGAGGAGATTATCTTGTTTTGCGAAAAACACTGTTGAACGTGCGTTTGGCTTCTACAAGCATAATAATGATGATGTTTCAAAGGTCAGTCTCTTGTAACATAGCAAACTAGATTTCGAATTGTGAGAGAGATATGTGCCTGTGAAAACAAAATTGCTATGGGTATATATTACCATCAAATTAAGAGCTCATTTTGAAGACTGTTTGAGAATATATTTTACGATTCTAAAATAAAATTTAGGTTTTGGAGAACAGCTTTTACGGTTCCAATGCAAAAATCTAGGTTTTAAAATATTGTGTTTGGGAAATTATTGGCTTTTACAGAGTTCGAGCAAAAAGTAGGTATGAAAGAGGAAAGACAAAGAAAGAAAACGTAAGAAAGAGAAAATTTATTAGAAGAGAGAGTGTAATTTAATAAAAAAATAATATTTTAAAAATGCAGGTTTCAAACCCGATGTTTCCAAAATAATTTTTAAGGAAAAACTTTTATTCTTGAACCAAAACCTATATTTTATGATAAAACCTAGGTTTTGTACAGAGGTTTCAAACATGCCATAAAGTAATAACACAACAAAGTTATAACATAAACTGATCAAGCTGGTCGATGAAGATAATAACGTTTCAAAATTTTGGTTGGTGCTCATTTTATCCTTGTTGCTTGTCACTTTCTCAGTAGTTTCTTATTGTCTATAAATTTTCCTGGAAAATAATTTAGAAACGAGAGTTCGATGAGGCCACGCAACCCTATCTGTCTCTGTGAATAGCTACATGTGTAAAGAAAACTCAAATCGTGTACAAACGTAAATCAAATACAACAGTTTCTGGCTGTAAAAAACCCTAATCATTTTCGTCTGTTTCAATCACCACAAAAAGTCACAGCACATACAATATATATACACACGTGTCAGAGAAATTAATCATTATTCTTTTTTTGAAATATTCATGGGCGAAATCAAACCACCGATTGATGATATATATGCCCTACGAAACTGCATGAGAAGCCATTGATTATAATTGGAATCCCATGAAAAGACATTAGTCTGATGCTGTTTTGTTCTCAGCTTTTGTGATGAACAAGAGATAACATAACTTTTTGTTCTTACTGTACTACGTTCACACGTACATAAGATCAACTACGTGTCTCTATGACTGCCCTATATCTCCTATCTTCATGTTAACGGTTATACTATTGACCACATGGAAATAGTTCTGCCCAAAGTTTTTTTGGTAGACATTAAACTGATTAAATTCACAACATTACTTTTTTCCCTTCTTGGCAGAATAATGAGTTTGTTTGCCAAAATATTTAGAAAAGTCAAACACATGTTCAATAGTATTTTTCAGTAAAACGAAATAATCTCCTTCACATATTGACCCCAGTTTGCGTAAAGGTACTTCTTTACCGCGTTTTTAAACGGACACAATGTCATCACACCACAACTTTTTAGGCAGTTTGAAACACTACACACTTTAATCAATTGGTATAGAAGTGTTCTAACTAAATCTGAGTACGTAGCTGCGATAATTATTTAGATGTATCAATTTATTCCTCATTATGGGAGCATTCTTGTAAACCAGATTAGTTATTAGTTGCTCAAATACCTAATAATATAATTCAGAAAATGCATCAAATACCGGTTGATTTATTAAAAAAAATCAAAAAACACATGAGGCTACGTGGCAAAAAAATTCTGTAAAACGCCTTCAAGGTAATCCGATGATGTCAACAAATTTGGCTGTAAACCAAAAGATATTATACCATATGGATGTGCCTATATTATTGACCACATGGAAATGGTTTTGTCCACATCTTTTACATTATATTCACAACCTTTTTTTTGTTTTGCTAAAATTAATGTCACAACACAACTTAGGTAGTTTTAAAACAGGCTAGGCTACGTGGAAAGTCAGTTTCACATCTGATGTCAACAAATTTGGCTGTAGGTGAAAACGATATGCTGTATACAGATGTGCCTAATGCCTATGCTGTTGACCGCATAATAGTTATGTCTACAGTTTATGTACATTATACTCACATTAATTTTTGCAAAAATAATTATGTCGCAACATCAAGTTAGTTGGTTTTAAATACACTGTAGACTACGTGGCATGAAATTTTTACGTAAAGCATTTAAGTTGAATGTCAATAATTTGCCTAGCTTTGACTACACCAAAAATCAACAAGATGAATATATGATGTGCCTGGTTTTGACGTTAGTCATCGATTAAAATGAGTTTATGGATTTCTTTTACGGATTTCAAAATGGTTATTATGGATTTCAAGATGGTTTAATCTCAGCTTACGTGTACTATTAGGGGAACGAAGCTCCCAAACAAGCACAATGTGGTTAACTATGTACTAATTGTTATTCTTTGACAAAATGACAATAATCAAAGAAAAGTATCGTTAGGACCCAGAATAACATCGACACTGGAGAGATATTTAATCTTCTTTCTTATTGGACTTCAAGAGAAAATATAAGTGAATTTTACCTGATTTTTTTTTTGCATGTATGCTTACTTTTTTTAGTTTAATTTTATCCAATGTGAGATGTTTGCCTACTTTTTTTACTCATACTCCATCTAATTATTTTTATAAGAGCTGGATAATTAATATGCAGATATTAAGAAAATTGTCAAAGTTAGTTGTTTGTAATAAATGTATTGGTATTCCTAAAATATTCTCTTTAATTATGTGCATTGAACTATCACTTAATAGAAACCGGCATAACATATGCAATCAATAGGCATACTTTAAGAAAAAATATAAATTAGAGAGATAAATTGAATTAAGATATTATATTTAGAATCAAAGTAAAACATTTTTTAACTCCTATATTTATCAATGGAAGAGTATTGGACACTGGCGAACAGTATTGGTTCTTATCTTATCAACAAACATATACCTATATGCATACATATTATTATTATTATTTCCTGAAAAATATTGTTGCATTATTATTCTAACTCCTTCATGTAGGGCACTAGCATCTTTTCACAGGTAGGTTGCCCGAGAAAAATACACTCATAAGACTGATATGGGTATGTAAATTGAGCATCCCAAAGAACAAGTGATATAATATATATATATATATATATATATATAAACGGGGGAAATCTGTGTGTTAATGAGAGGTTTCATGAGGATCAAGAGAACACTAATTATAAAGACTGTGTGATTCAGAGAGAGGAGTGAGGCACGTACTCACGTGAAGGTGAGTCTGTGAGTGTGAAGTTTATGCTGTGAATCTCATGGCCATGTCCAAGCCACAGGAAACATATGCTCGGTTGGGAAGGGACATTTGCTTTTACTATATTTATTAACTGATGGGGTTTTGTTTTTTTAATTAGGTTGGTGTTATACTACAGACACGTACGTACACTTGATTTGATTTATAATATAGTATACTCCTAAAGTACTACAATATCAAATAATATGTTTACCTAGCTAGCACAACATACATATTCTTATTTATGTGTGTTTGTAACTGCTCTACAGAAGCAAACAAACAAAATATAGATCTTGTTTGGAACCACATTTGGAAAAAAACAAACGTGTGTTCCATAGTATTTTAATCACTTTAGTTTTGATAGAATGGGCACTTTTGCGATTCAGGTGAATTAAATTTTGAAGCTAACCGGCCGGTTCAATAAATACTTTAAAACCGCAAACCAATGGTTTGATTCTGATTGGAAAATATACTCACATTTAGACTCAATGATACCTGAAATAAGATTACGTCCGATCTGGTAGGAAGATTGACGTGTAGTTAAGAAGGAGGAGGAGGAGAAATGTGTGTATTTTGGCAGTGGTGTGAATACAGTGGAGATAAACAGTGCGGTTGGGGCAGAATAGTAGGTGCTTGTTTGGTTTGCTAGTTCAAATCATGTTGCATATAAGTCGAGATAAAACTTCTCTCACATACTTACCTCGTTTTAGGGATTCTCGATCTGATATATTATGGTATAGTTGATAAACGAAAACTACTTAGAAGATTGTTAATAGAGTTCATTAAATAAAAAATGGGTGTTATCTGCTATGTATAAGTCATCTGGATGAAGAAAATATATATATCTAAGCTTACTAGTTTATAACAACACATTGATTAATTATTGAGCCCTTTCTGATCCTCTCATTTATTGTTGAGTCAATAGAATCTGCAAGACTAAGCTCAAATCTAGTAATTTAATTCAGTCAAATAGTGAAAGAAATTTATAGAACTTGTAATATTTTTAAATTGATCACATATATAATCATGCAATCATGTTGCCAAATATGGCTTCTACTCTTTCCACAACCATATTCTCTTATCCTTTTTTATAATATCAATCGCTTCAATTACAATATATGTAGTCAGTATATAATTAGCTAGACTTAGAATTTTGTATTTGGCAACCAAAATAGTTGCAGCAATAAAATTAAAAAGGACTAACTTAACCAAATTAGCTAAAGTTAACGCCGTTAAACTCAGGTCAAATCCTTCTAAAAGTATAAAATTATACAAACTAAAATTAAAATGTACTCAAGCTGTAATGAGTAACAATATTATTAATTCAATTAAAAAATCAAAAAAATAAAAAAGAAATTAAATAGTTGAAATTAATCATATCTTCATCTTCTAAAAACAGTTGAATTATTGGATCTTATTATTACCATTTTGCGTGATAAAGAAAGTGCAGCTTTTTTCCCTTAATTTATTAATTACACACAATAGTGCCAACTACGAAGTGCAAACCAATTGCTTGAAAATCGAGCCCTAGCTAATTACATGAACAAAGCAGAAAACATTATGGGGCAGTGGGTTGTCCCTTGCGGTTCAGATTCTCAGCGATAAACTAAAGTAATGGAATATTAATACTAACTTCAACAGAAACAAATGTTAAAGCCTGAAATGCCTTAGTTCAGTTTTTGCTACCCTAGCCACAAGACACTATCTGCTTTCTCCAGTTATATTAAACTAATAATCTATTATTTAATTATTATGCTGAGACTTGAGACAATTCTCTCATCCACTTGATTTATTTAAGTTGCCTTGATCTCTCTGATATTTCATATATTAAACTTTATGCCACTCATGACCAACCAACTAAGTAAAACCCATATCTACATAAGTAATGTGCTTGTTTGAAAAAGTTTATTTACTCTCCAAAAGCACGTTCAACAGTGTTTTTTCGCAAAATGAGATAATATCCTCCACGTATTTACCTCGACTTGCATAAAAATACTTCTCTACTGTGTTTCCAAACGGACTCAATATCTTTAGCTACATTATGTCACATGGGCATAATTAAAATTAGTATACACTTGACATATTTCATATATTTGCTTGTATTTGGTCCAACATCAATGATGCTAAACTTTAATTTAAACATGAAATAAAAGATCAAGGATTAATCGTTTACAAGTTAGGATCTAACAAACTTTCAAGTAATCATCACATAATAATAAAGAGGAGTAAGAACATATATTTAATTTGTTATGATGAATAGAATTTAAATCATAATAATGGAATTATCTTTTATTCAATTAAATAATTAGGTCCTGAAACTTTATGCGCTGCTCTCTGTGTTTCTCGTGCAATTTCTGCGTCATTTGTTCCCTTGCAACACGCAAAAAAGGAAGGGAAAAAGGCTATCAAAGTTCTTGTCTAGATTTTTTAAACTTATTTTAATTTAATGTATACAACTATACATACATAGTAACATCTAGTATAGTGTTTTCTGGATATTTGAATCAAAAAGTAGGTGACTAATAAAGTGCTAATTTCTTTTCATAAAGCTTATGTGTGTATGCATATATTCGTTATTCTGCTTTGATTATGATCTCTTGATCCAGATACACAATCTAATCGCAGATAGAGATTCTTTATTTAAAAAAAAACATCGTCCATTTTTGGAATTGAGAAAATTAAAGTTTGCTTTGGAGCTATCTATTTTTTTCCTCGGCAAGACAAAACTTGATGACCTTTTATCTTAAATGGGGTCATACACACTTAAAGTAAGCAATGAAAGTTGGGGACAAAAATAAAGTTGATAATATATTCTATATAAGAAAGTGTAAACAGCTTTATATATCATCCCCACCACTTACTTGTTGGGCACAAGATTCATTTAATTACAAGTAATATGCTTCTTCAATGATACTCAATACACGGCATTATCTAGTTCGTCGTATCGAATTACATGTATAGCACTAACTTATAAGACCCTTATCCTTTAAGACGATAAAGAGACAGAGTACCAAAACTCCTTTGTGGTGTACGTTCATTTTTATTATTAAAGTTGTGTTCGGTGCCTGGACGTAGAATTTGTATACATTGAATCTTGTTTTTGTGTGTTCTCCTTTTGTGAGAAATATGAATTATTATTTTTTTGATGAAATTTATTAAAGTTAAATGTTATGTATAATGCATGTAAAACGAGAACCTTTACTTTAGAACTTCACAACTTATACCCCGTTTGGTAGCAAGGAATTGGGGGGCCAGGGAATTGGAACCAAAATAAGTATTTAGGTGCGTTTGGTGCATTGGAATCGGGTTCCATGGGGAGCCCGTTCCATGAAAATTGATAGAACTTGGTTTCAACCTCCTGGCTAAGGAATCCAGCTCCAACCCCAAGGGTTCGTTTGGTACACAGAATTGATTTTGATGGAAATGGATATAGAAATGGAGATGAGATATGAAAATAGAGATGGGGTTTAAAAGTACGTTTGGTATGTCTTGGAATTGAATCTTAATTTGTATGTAAAATGACCGAAATGCCCTTATGATGTAAAAAATATTTGGCCCTCCATTCTATTCCTGCGAAAACTACCATTTTTCCGGCACCCATTTTTTCCGGCGAAAACCCAGATGAGATCTCCTACCTTCTTATTCCATAGACACTTGCACCCATTTTTCTGGTGAAACACAGACGGAATCTCCTACCATTTTTTCCGGCGCAAACCTTGACATCGGCCCAGAAGCTATGGCAAGCTAGGCACTGCAAGATTTTCGGCCAAGAAGACACAATGGTGTATAAGCTTGTTAACGAAGCTCTCGCTCTCACTGATCATTCAACTATAGCAAATGCGTAACTCACTCATGCATAAAGCTAGTGTACTGCTTATTCCAGAAAATATTGGCACATGCACCCATTTTTTCTGGTGAAAACGTAGACGAGATCTCCTACCATTTTTTCGGAAAAATTTGAAAACGACCAGCATTCTAGGTTGCTCACAATCAAGAATCTCCTTCATTCTGGGTCGCTCGCAATCTGACGATCAAGAAAGCCATCCATAATCCCCTTCGTTGTGGGTCGCTCGCGATATGAAGGCAACACCACTTCCTTCTCGATGCCAAGATACAGAAAAGAGCACTTCATCGTCGCCGTCGAGTCGCCGTTGAGTTCATCATCGTCGAGTCGTCGCATGCCCACTGGAGAGACTGATGGAGGTTGGTGTCACAAGGCAAACCGAAGAGAGAGATCGGAGGCAACGACGTGGGAAGGTTATATCTGGAATTCCATGGAAATTTATGTAATTCCATGCATGAGGCTATGAAATTGATATCAGCCCTTTTTGATTGAATTGAATTCCATATGGAATTCAATTCAATCACACCAAACATTTATTAAGTATGGAATTCAATTCCAATACCATTTCCATGCCATCAATTCTTGCATACCAAACGTGCCCCATTTCCATTTCCATGCCATCAATTCCTACATACCAAACGTGCCCCAATTCTTTCCTCCTTGTCATCTCTGCCTTCAACGCTCCACCATTACCTTCCTTACTCATCTTCTCCACCAGTCACTGTTGTCGCTGACATTGGCACTTATCGCCATTGATATCTCCGACACCATCGTCGTTGGCTTCAAATCTCCTTCAAATCGTCAATGTCTCTGGCACTCTCCTCATCTCCTTCATCTTCTTCTTCGTCAACTTCGAATCTGAGAACATGAAGGAGAGTCACGATTCACAATTCTCCATCTCCGTTGAAGGCTTCAGATCTAAATGTTGACCATAATCTCATCATCTTCTTCTCTGTGCAGGTGGTGGAGGCGGTGACAGCGAACGTCAAAGTCTTGTGATGGATTTCCTTCGCTTCTGATAGCGCGTTTTCTCCTCCTCTCTCACTGTCAAATCTGCAACAGAGCCGCCACCCCCTACACTTTTGATGACATCGCCTTCTCCTCCTCTCTCACTATCAGATCTCCGATGGAGGCATCGTCTCATCCTCCTCTCTTACTGTCATATTTACAACGGAGGCCATGGATGCATGCAACGGGAACGGGTTTTTTTAGTTTAAGGGTATTCTAGTTTTTTCAAATTAAAATTAATATTCAAATTAAAATCTATATAATACTTTTATGGACATACCAAATACATTTTAGAACTTACTTCCACTTCGATCAAAATCTCTTCCTGTTCCAAACGGACCATTAAAACTTTGTGTAGTTTGAATTATACTGTTCGTAAGTTAAACATTCTTATCTTTACAAGCTTCGGCTTGCTTGTTATTTAGAAAAACGGAACAAGGTAAAAGGTAGTAGAATTGATCATGAGGTAGAATATTTGAATTGGTAAACTTAATCTATAACAAATGAGAAAAAAAAAAGATGCTAAATCATATATAGACCTGGAATCTCTGAGATAGCTAGCCAGCCTATCGCCTATATATATATATTGTTCTTATGACTTTGTAAGACAAAGGAAAAGTTATGTTTGTGGGAAAGTGGCTTAGGTAATTAATCGGTTTGGCTTGATTAGCCGCCCTCATTGTTGTTAATTAAATGTGATGGTTATTGAGTAATTGTGGTTTCATTAATATTGGTCTGGCGAAGATTTTCCATATCCTCTTCATATCTTCCTCGAATGTCTCGAATTTCAATTCCTTTTATTTCTTTCCATATAATTAGTTGAAAGATAAATGGCCTAAGAACAGAGGAAACTAACAGTTTAGTGCTTAGATAATAATTAGGTCCATTAATTAGTTTAGACTTCAAAAATTCGGGAATTTGGCCTTCGAAAGTATGATAAAAAATTCATCACATTTTGATAATATATTTGAGCTAATTTTGAGTTATTGAAGTTATAATAATTTAGGGGACCATTTTATTAGTTTGATGAAGAAAATCCAAAAAAAAAAACTTAGTAAAACTCTTAAATACATGCACCGCGAGATATTATGCTCTTAATATCATGGTTCAAAGAGAAAACTTAGTTGATTTGGAACAAAATCCAACAATCAATACCCCAGACATAATATTTTTATTGTTTTTAATTTGTTTGAAAAACAAGAAGAAATCATACATATCCCCATATATATCCATAATAATGATGACTTTCGCTGGGCATAAATTATAAATGCGAAGAGATACTCAATCAAACAAGTTGATCACATGGCTTGTTTTCTGTTTCATGCCTCTCAGTCACCTAAATCAGACGGGCACGATCAGATCTCATCAAATATAAACAACAAGGCAACGTATATATAGGAACCCTAGGATCTGTCCCACGTATAATCTTTTATTGGTGTTATTTATAATTTAATTTTGAGTGGGAAAATTTAAGAAAAATAAATTAAGCTATATTGTCGCTACCTTTGCTTCTCATGTGACCGACCACTTACCCTACTTGACCCTTTCATGGCGCCCACGATGTCCTTCTTCTTCACTTTGTATTTAAACCCACCCATTCCCTTGCTTCCCTCTCTAAGCTCTCAATATATATTCCCATATACAACATCCCCACAATAGAGAGTGGAATAAGTTTTCTTGAGTTTTCAAAACTAAAACAAGTTTCTGAATTCGAGTCCCAGCAATGGCTCTCGGATTTGAAATCACAGAGCTTAGGTTGGGTCTTCCCGGCGGTGGGGATGATCAGAACAAGAGTGCCGCTGAGATGACCAAGAAGAGGGTGTTCTCGGAGATTGGCCGTGTCGATGGCGGCGGCGAGGATGAGAATAGCTGCTCCAGTAACCAGAAAACACCGGCGGAGAAGAGCGCAGTTGTAGGGTGGCCGCCGGTGGGGTCGTACCGAAGGAGAAATAGCATGAGCGAAGGGTGCTCCAAATTTTACGTGAAGGTTAGTATGGATGGAGCTCCTTTCTTGCGAAAGGTTGATTTGGGTATGCAAAAGGGCTACTCTGAGTTAGCTTCAGCCC
>JANTPZ010009768.1:0-11959 GCA_025593235.1 Vachellia pachyceras | reverse complement strand
ACTTGTTTGACCTCGTAAAGACAATAGAACTACCCTCTACATTCTCATTAGTTAGTATGGGATAAGATGCAAATTTAACAATAAACTTTTTGTCAGAAAGCATCTGGTACAATTAATTATTTTTTTATTGTTTCTCCTTCCTTCTTTCACTCATATATGTCCACGTTACCTCATGCACCCCATACTCAAACATGGCTTCTATTCCATAGGCCTCACACCCTCCTTATTCATGGAATTCCATATTTTCCATGTCCACCAGGTCACAACAATTTTGGATCCGCCGACTTCAATGCCTACGGCCTCATCGCATTTCCTTCCGGTAACTCCCTCTCCCTCCATCATCGACTCTCGCTCCATGCAACTTCTCTCCTCCTTTCCCATTTTGATACTTCACTAATGAAATGGTGCAGTTAATTTTTATCTCTTATTAGCACTTGCCGATATACGTTTTGAGTTGAATTATTGATTGTTGAGAATTTTGTCCCATCCAGTTGCTATTAATATTTTTAGGTGATAGATAGCACATGTGTTTAGACGTTTAGAATGGTTTCGGGAGTTTACGCATGATTATTACTATTGTATAGCTTTCTGATCTAATAATTTGTTGGTTATATATATATTCTCACTGTATAGCTCATATTTCTAGCATATTATGATATTTTAATACTTTAAATCACGTTATTTTATGATTATATTTATAACATGGTTTATAAGAAGTGATTTAATCAAATTTTATTATCCATAATAGTATTCAAAAATTTAGATTTACTATTTTATATTATTGGTAAATTTTATAAGGAGAGCTCGATTCCTATAAGCATAATAAATGATTTGAGTGATATTATAATTTTTCTATCATATTTAATTTATTTTTGAGGTCAAACCTCTTTATAGAATTGATCAATTTTGTCAATATGATCTGAGAGTTCAGTAGTTGATTTAGGAAAACCATTGTTACACCAGACGCTCCTAATCAAAAGCTTTGTTGCAAAATTTACGCATTTACCCTTTATCTTATTATTATAAAACAAAATAGTAGGTTAATTAGTTACATAGAGGTTAGTGAATGTACGTTCCTTTCAATTCAAAAGGATAACACCAGGACTGATTTTCTTGTTCGTTTTGCTTAGTGGCTTAGAATACAGATGCCCTGCCGGCAAGTGATAGAATCCCACTATAGTAAAATCAAGTGTATTTGCACTTTTTTTTTTTAAATCATGTGTATTTGCACTTAAAAATCCCATCAAGTACGCACTTGATTATTTATCACTATAAAAACCTTATTGACCTTTGAAACCACTACTTGACAATTAATAAAGAGCCAAAATTGATGAGCTTCGATTAAATCAATGCTTAACATAAACTTGTTAGCAATCCTCACCTAACTACAAACCAAAAATTAAAAAAATCAGAAAATTTCCTTGCCTGTCATTCATCTGAAAATGGTCTAAACTGAAGGTCATTAATTAAGAACCATGAGGGCAGAGAAAAGGGCAAGATCTGTTTTATCTCAACTACCTCGTTGTAAATTAATTATGATTTATGAATATAATGATCTTAAAATTATAAGGTATGAATACTCCATGAACATTCAAAATGAGAATAAAAATGACAAATCTGTTAAATATAACTTAAAATCGTTACTTTTTATGATGGGGTCCACTGTCTTTGCATATGTATGTTTAACATTGTTAACTATATTTTAAAATATCACATTTTTGCTTTCATTTTGAATGTTTATGTATATTTTTACACAAAAGTTCATGGGTATTATTGCACCTTAATCCAATTTAAAATCTAGAGTTTGGTGAAAAAACAAAGAAAATAAGACTGGTAAGCATAAAATTAAGTAATTAGTTTGCAGCGAAAAAAAAAAGAGTAAATGAAATTAATTAGTGAAAGTAGTAAAGGCAAAAATAATTTTTTGTTACTTAAATTTTAGAAAAGGGATTGGACTCATCCATGATCTAAGGGTAAGACACCTAACTCATAATTCGCTGGGGAATATCCCTGCGGGAGCTGGAGCATGTCAAGTAAGTCTTTTAGTTCTGCCCATACAGGTAGGTCAACCCATCTTTACTAAGCCTGGTGATGCCTCCCCAAGTGCCACGACTAAAGTCACAACAAAGTGACACTCCCCAAGATTGAACTCTCTCCCTTTACGTTAAAGTACTAGCATAATCCCTTCGCTAGTTGAACTCACGGACAAAGGGGGCATAGCATCATAGTCAATTGGTCATGTCATTTTTATGTAGGTCCACACATGGAATATGGGCCAGCCCATTCACTTTACCTGGACTTTGACTCCATTATTACTGTGGCCCATGCGCAACTTTGTATCCTTTTCCTTGTCAACATGGATGGTGAAATGTGACCTACCACTTATTACCTTTAAAAACTTCTATGCAACTTATTTGTATTATCTTTTCAATCAAAATTTGATCTTTAACAAGCGTACAATCATTTGTTAATAATATCGTATGATCGACCAATTTTTAGCTTCAACCATGTACTTGTGTTTGTGTGGAAAAACTCCATCCGATCATCGATACCATTCAATTCAGTTGAGCAACAAGCCCAGAAAACTACAAACTTTTTTGACAGAGTAAATAACTTGAATAACTGGTATCTTGCACTAGTGATCGACAACGATTCACAATGGTTGAGCAATCCTATGCCCTAGGTAGCTAGCCAGCCTCACTCCTATCTTCCTGTCCTCCTCCCGTGACCTTGTCTATGTTTTATCCTCACGTTATCTTTTTTTCCTATAGCTTTCAGGCCATGCAATTAAGGCCGATCCGGTCTGGCCGGGCCAATTTGGTGGTCAATTCGGTTACCTTTTTTTTTTTTAAGTTTTACTTTTTCTAAACAACTAAAATTATTACCTTTTTAAAAAATATGAAAGGTAAAAATAAAAAAGAACTACTTCCCATGTAAGCCCACTGTCACGTATGTATCTAGTTATTTACTCATCTTTTTAATTATTTATTAAAAATGATGAATTTTTTTAAATTTTAAATTTGGAAGTTAAAAAAATAAAAGCAGAAGCGCTTACCATATTTATATTTTGATATTTTTTAAAAATGAATATTTTAAAACTATAAATAATGTTGGATAATATATAGTTATAAGTATATGATTGATTCGTTAATTATTATTTTGTTAATAATGAAATTTACCCTTTAGTTTTTGAAATTTTCAATTTTGGATAATTTGATTGTATCAATATATTATGGGATTTATTTTTAATTTTTTATTCATCACCTATTTGACCCCTGTTTGACTTCAGTCTGACCCATTGCCTTATCTGGTTCAATCAGCAGTCAAGTTTTTATAACCTTGTAGGTATCATATTCATATGTAGCTCTTATATCATTTTTTTTTAACTGAACTGATATCTTTTTAGTGAAAGCATCATGTTCTATCATTCTCCAAGGTTGACTCATTAACGAGTAGTAAATCCAGAAAAAAATTACGTAGACACACATCCTATAATCATGCGTGCTTTATATATTATTAAGCATGCATGATGTGTACTAGCTAGGTACCGTAACTTCTTTAGGCTTTAAAAGCTTATCATAAATTTCCCCTGAAGTACTTCTAAATCTTTACAAACATGTTATAAGATCATGTGCATATCACTTTAAGCTAATAGATTTGTAATATAACGATCCTGTGCAAGAATACTGCACATGTAGCTGACTCATCATATCCTATAAATTAAATTATAACCCTAGAGGCTTTAGAGGGCAAAGATATTTTCTTTTAAATCTTAATTATACATGTACATATCTCTCACTCTATTTGTAATTACTTTTAATTTTCATGAGTCTTACTCGTGTATATATGTATGTATTAATATTGGAGATATATTAGATATATCAGTAAGAATATTTATATGAAATTCTGTATTAATTATCGGTGGACTCAATCAAATGAGCGGAAATAAGAAGATATATCGTTCAATTAATTTGATAAAAGACAGTGTCCGTTTGGAAACGCGATAGAAAAGTGCTTTTACGCAAGTCGAAGTAAATATATGGAGGGATTATTTCGTTTTTGTGGAAAAACACTGTTGAACGTGCAATTGGCTTTTTAAAAACTTTGTTCTAGACAAGCCCAATCATAACATTGATGCATAATGTATGATTGTGATCCTGGTTAATCAATTAATGCTGCCCAAAAAAGAAGCATTCAAATGATTAAAGATACAGGCATATACAATAATTATGAAACTTAATCAAAACTGCACCGCTATCAATAATAATAACAACTAATCAAAAAACCTAATAGATATATTAATTAAAAACAACAGCAACAAACAAAAATATCAGCCTGATCAAATCATCAGATCTCCATGCATGAAGAAGGAGTCTTGAGTAATTAATTGATCATTAACATGGGGCTAGCTAGAACCTAATTAAAATACGTACTTGCTGTGACAAAGCACACATACTACACGCTAATTATCATAGAATATATTTTATTCAGGAATGGTGTATATCATCATGAGCAATCAGCCTTGAGATTTTAGCAGATTGACTGCTCATGATATTATACCATATCCATGAATATTTTTTTTAATTTTTAATTAATAACAATATCTCATCATTGCGTGCTTCAATTAGCCCCGATATTAATTAATTCTGATTGGTTGATTAGGATTAATTCATCGAAAGCCTCCTCCAAGAGCAGGAGCCCAGTAATCAGCTCCATTAGCACTCCCAACTTGAAGTGTGCATGACACTGGAACCAAACACAACCCTCTACTCTTCAGATCCTTCTTTGGCTCTTCCTCTAATTCCTGCAATTAATTACTTAATTAATTAACTAACAACAGCGCTATATATATATATAGTTATTTGATATTCAAACCTATATATGCATATCAGCATCCAAATTAATTGAAAATGCCAGT
This sequence comes from Vachellia pachyceras, assembly GCA_025593235.1. Lineage (NCBI taxonomy): Eukaryota > Viridiplantae > Streptophyta > Magnoliopsida > Fabales > Fabaceae > Vachellia > Vachellia pachyceras. The sequence goes on along the minus strand of JANTPZ010009768.1, from coordinate 7,041 downwards.
TCAGTATTACTGCTGCTAGATTTTTTCACGCATGATCTTTTAATATATCAGGGATAAATAATTACAGTGAAGCTTACGCATATATTAACTACCTTATACAGGTTGATAATTGTTTCATCAATCTCGGAATACTTATTTTAAATCTGATAAACCTGGTGAGAGTCGTTGCTTTCAGTTATCAACTTTAATTTGTCTCCATTTTATATGTTCAGCTAATGAAATGGAAGTCTTGGATTAGGAGCTTTAATTAATAATTATTTTCGAAAACCCTAAAAGATAAGTGATAGGTCTAACCAAAAAGCATACCTGACCATGTTCTTCAGGGAATATAAAATTCTTCTCTCCTTGAACCTAACAAAATAATTAAAAAATATTTCCGTAAATCATCGCCCAATTAGTATCAAATAATTACCTCAGACATACAGTATAATGAAGACAGAAGCTGGGCAGGAAAGGAGCAGTGAGAGATTTATACTAGTCTTGCTTTGAAAAGTGACATATGCTTATGACAAAATAATCTTTTTTAAGAAAATGATGCATAAAAAATATTTTACACTTTCACATGAGATAACAATATATTTTTTAAATTAATGTTAGTAAACACTTTTGAAAGCCTATGCAGCAATATTACAGCCCATTTCACAATTTTCAAATTAAAAAGTAGGGTTAAGGGGGTAGAAATAGCCATCAACATTCAATACGGGAATAAAAATGTAAGAACCATTAATAACCTAATAGCAGTGCTTTTTATCGTGGGGCTCGTGTTGTTTTTGCATATGGATATATGACGAAGTTATGTTACATATTTAAAGGAATTTACTTTTTTTGCTTTCATTTAGAATATTCATGACTAATTTCGCACATCCAAAAAGGATATAGTTGATAAAGTGTGCATCTTTAGTAAAATTTTATCTGTATGTTTGCACATAACTCTAAAATGATAACATTGTAATATATAACTTAGGAGTAGTGTCACATGCAAATGTGTATGGATACAAGATCTTCTTACAGCAGCTGGGCGTTGTTGCCTGATGTTAGATGATGAAGACGAAGATCCAGCAGTAGTAGGAGGATTAGTGCCCAAGTATGGTAAGCTAAGGGCCTAGAAGGAAGAAGAATATTGACAGGTTGAATGAATATAATGAATTTGAAAGAGCAAATATGAAATATAATGGAACTTTTACAGCGTGCTATGAGTATCAGGGTCATGCTTGCTTCAAAGAGAGAAAGAAAGAAACATCACCTCAATTTGACTCTGAAGGAATCTGATGTATCCTATAGCTTCTAACAAGACAGATGCTGTATCAGTCTGCAAAAGCAGTGAAACAATTACCCCACACCCACTACATACCTGTTACTCCTCATTTTTTATATATATATCAACATTTATTTAGACAAACAAAAATAAATACCAATCACATACATCATCAACAAATGTATTTAATATCCTCTAACTAGATTAATTTCTGTCATAAGTCCCACGTAAGAAGTCTCATATAAAAAAATGACAAGGTTTAAAAGTTATGGGGTTCTCCCACCTACGTACTGAAATGCTCCTTTCAGTTATAAATATGAGATTGTACTATTACATGTGTTTGTTTTGATTTGATTCTACTTAAATGTAAGACCTCACTAATTTTCATAATCGCGCAAATTAGCTTATGCATATTCAGGACAGGAGCGAGCGAGAGCATTTTAATTTTCTTTTGAGATGAGCCCCTTTTCTTTGAATTTATACTCATAATGATAAGAAATATGTATCTTATCCAGTATGGATTAGATATACGCATACGGTTGGAGAGGATCTAATAAGTACATTACTGATATATATAAACAGAAAATAATTAGAAGATTTGTTAATAATAATTTACCTTTCCGAAGGGGGAAACTAGCTGATGAAGAGCAGTGATTCTGTCACCTAATTTCTCCTTTCTAACCTGAAAAATGAAGAAGATAGAAACGAAGGACCAATCAGAAGAGACTGGACTATCATGCACATGATGTTCTTGCTGAAAGTTAAGTAATTGTGTTTAATTGGGCGATCGGGTTTGATCCGTGTGTGTGCAGATAGAAATGAAGGAGAAAGAGATAAAGAATCGTCATGTTTGGGAATCGGACAAGCAAGACAGACAATAGTTTTATCAGCTACGTACATGATGATGTTTTTATAGTTTTTCGTGTGTGCTTATATGTGGTTTGTCTACACATAAAAAGAGAGTTCGGGGACCTTGAGGTAATTCATTGGAAGTTTCTTCCTACCATTATTATTACTGCCTCTATCTTTAATATAAAATCATGTTGACTTTTTTTACGTAATTAAAAGAATTAAATAAATCACTCAATTATAATAAATATATATTTTGAGATATGTGAACATATGATTATATTATATATGATTTTATAAGTTAGACTAATTAATTTAAAAATAAATGATAAATATATCAGTTAATTAATTTTATTAGCCTTTCAAAAAAAGTTAATTAACTCTTATATTAAAGATTGAAACAAGTCATATACCTCATCATATGTATTACATATGTGTTGCTTTATATTAGCTATCTTTCTTACCTTGAAGCTGCTTGACTGTGTCGTCGTAGATGGTTGAACCCTAGCTTTCTTCACTGCCCCACCACCTCCGTTGCTGTTATTCTACAACAACAAAGAAAAAAGGAATATAGTTCCAGTCAAATTTTAAATTAACCAACTTTTTACTCCCCAAACAAAATTTTGATCTCTATGTATGAGTGTATTATTAAAGACCCAAAAGGAAACGGTGTGTGTGTGTGTGTGTAAATACATTGGTAGAATTTTAGATATGTATACAGCACGATCGATCAGTCTAACATCTCAGAATTGTGTGTTTCAAGAATTTTCTATCTTTCTTGGAAATTATATGTTACTGTAACAGAAGAAAAGCGGAATCAAACCTGTTAACAAGTTTTACCGTTAGGAAAAGAAACGATTACCACTTTTTCTTGACCCCATTGGTGATGAACAATAGAACTATCACAAAAGTTTCTTTTCTGTTTCTTTTTTAAAAACACAAAAATGGCAGATTAATTCTCGCATGAAATCTGATGGATTTGTTACCTCAGAAGATCGATCTGGAGGAGGATGCCTAGCATCTGTCTTATTGCTGGAGAAATCCAACATGTTGCTGCTGAAACTTGTGACACATGATTTTGGTGAAGAAGAAGCTGCGGCGGCGGCGGCAGTAGGAGGATGAGGAGGAGGCACTATTTGATGATGGGACCAATTAGCAGCACCGCCATCACCCGTAGCAGCCTGAAACTCTTCGGTAGTGTTATTGGCGCCGCCATGTCTCCCTCCATACACATAACTGTTCACCGATGAGCTCTCTTGCTTCACATCTACAAGACCAACATTTTGAGCCTGACTCATCAGCACTTGCTCCTCCCAGTTCCCCATTTTCTTATCTTCTTCACCCCTACACACACACACGCATGTATTAACCAGCTTGTTTTCAAAGTCAGATCCTTCAATTACCTTACAGATAATACTCAATAGAACTGTGTAGTAGTTATATATTAGTGTCCGTGCTCTATTTTGTTGTGTGAATATGAAAGATACATACACACGCAGACATATATATAGAGAGAGAGAGAGAGCTGAGAGAGAGAACTACATGAGAAGGTGGCTCCAGGATTCAGGAAGCTGATCTTGATTTGCATGCCAATTAGGAGAAGGAAAGGGAAGAGAAGAGGAAGGTGGATAGGAAGAGATGAAGTTATGGGAAGAAGAGGAAGGAGAATAATGAGTGGAAGAGAAGAAGAAAGGAGAAGAATTGTTAGGTGGTAGTGATGGTGGTTGATGAGAGATATTAGGAGGCCTCATGGTACGATTTATGTTCCACCAGTTAGGATTTCCGGCCGCTATCATTTGTTGCACCGGTGAGCTCCCAACAACGCCTCTATTCATCTCTCTTGCAATTTCCTTCCTCCTCCTCCTCCCTCTTCTTCAAAGAACAATAATTGAAACCAACCAAGAAACTTTCCCTTTCTTTCTTTGTTCTCTCTCGTATAAACTTCTTCGCCAGGTCTTATAATATTGGCACTGTGTTGATTGAGTATATAGCTAAGGGAAGAAGAAGGAAGAAACAGAAACGCTACTAGCAGCTAGTTATTGCTTGCTCGCGCTCTTGGTCCTGTTTTTAAGAGGATTTAATTTGAATAATCATAAAGTCTTGACAACCCCCCCTCTCTCTATCCCCCTTATTTTTTTTAAAAAAAAAAATCTTTATTGTTATTATTATTGTCTTGCTACTTTTCTTCTCTCGTGGTTCTCTTTTTTCTGGCTATACTTTTGCATTCCCCCTAGCTCGCGCCTTGCTTTTTTGCTTAGCTTTATCTTAAAGTGGGACAGAAAAGGTGGTAGCAATTCCCATAATTAAGAAAACTCGAAATATTTATCCTACCAATGTCCCTCTCGAGTTCACCAAATTTCTATCTTACTATGTCCTCACGTGGCGTCTTACATTACAATCCTCATTACACTTTGCTACGAATTTATATGTACAAGATGATTCAGACCATTTTTTGCTTTGTGGTTTATAAGACCTCTAATAAACTTTTAAATGGAAGAGTTTGGCTACCCAACTCGATCATTTTACTTCATTTTACTTCCTTAACTTTATAAATGTCTTTTCAATTATCTAATATATTATTAGTTCTATTAACAAAAAATGTCGATATTAAGATTTTAAATGGTGATAAAATATCTTTGAATGAGTTTAATTTTTTTTTTAAAAAACAAGGGTTGACACAAAAAAATCAGTCTGATGACATTAAGGTTAGAGGACTGAAAAAATATTTTATCTAAATATGGGATTAAACTGCAGTATTGCATAAAGTTGGAGGTTTAAAGATATGCTTTCGCCTAAAAATCGTATTACAAGACTAATTACTCAATCTGCATGTTCTGATTCAGTTTGAATTTGAACCAGTTAGCACCGATGAATAGTACTCCTTCTAAATAGTTGTAAAGGAAAGGAGATGTCTATAATTTGGGAAAATTTGTACTTATTTAAGTTAATAAATACACTTACACGTAATTTCTTATTAGGCTGGCTAGCTTGACTAATTAACTTTTAATTCATGATTACAAATTCCATTAGGAAGTCTCGTCAATTTTCTCTGACTCTCATCACATGTAATATTATATATTTTGGGATGAAAAAGTTGGAAGTAAGCTGCATAATTTTGACTTATCAGTCCTTTATACATCTTAAATAAGCTAGAAGTGTACATGATTTATTTCAAATGTAATTCTATTATGAAAAAACGAAGTTAAGTTAAAAACTTATCAGCATTAGTGTTGCGTATGATCATTTAACTGAGCTTAATGAGATATAGAGGACACGCATATTGGTATTTTGGAGAAGAATCAACCCTCTAAATCAATCTTAAGCGTAAACGCTTTGATGATTAGAATTTGCTATTAAAGGATACATAGTATGATGACTATATTATGTATATTTTAAATAAGAACAGAATCCATCAACGTAATTGAAAGAAGGTGTGACTATACTTGAAACGTCAATCTTTTTTCCCTCCAATTTGACCAAACAATAAAATAAATCTCCTCAAGCACATAAGATAATAATATTTAATTTGTTCACAAATTTATTTATAGTCTCTTTTTTTAAAATTATACATGACTTACAACACATACAAAGTTGAGGGTACTTATAGCAAATGTTTGTTTTATTTATTCGATATTTAACAGGTAAAATTAAAGGTGTAGGATACTACATGTAATTTCGCAGGTAATAAAAACGTAAAAGAAAAGGTCTGGAGAATCTTGGACGCAAGAGCTACCAAGTTGTGTATACAAACCACATTCTATGTGCAAACCAACCATAATATTACTATGATTATTAATTAGCTAGGTTTATAATTCATGTAATTAAATAAATAGAATAACGTTTACCTGAAGCAATCATATATATATATATATGTGTGTGTGTGTGTGTGTGTGTTCGTTTGGTTGAGAACCAATTGAGCTACCTTCTTTTTCTTATTTTCTAGCTTATGCTTGATTTTTATGTACAATACGAAGCAATAGTCATTGGCAAGTCAAAAGAACTGCTACTTGGTGAAGGATTCTATCATTGACCCACCGAACATTACTTCATAATGCTGTCAACGACCACACCATTCCTATGATTTGATATGTTCCTCATCTATAGCACGTTATTATTTATCCCTAACTTATTCACATGTTATTGAAGTTGCATTATTTTTCTTGAAGAACACTAATTTTTTATTAATGTATACGAAATCTCATCAATTATAACATAGATAACTTACCCAAAAAAATACAATGTTACGGGTTATCATTTTATAGTGTATACATGCATGTACATATAGTGATTTATATTTGTATTTTCCTGTTTTTCCCTAAATTTATGAAATTATGCATTCCTTTTTCTATAAAAGAACGTTAATAAAAGGACTTTCGATATGTGGAGTTTGTCTTTATTTGACAATTTTTCTGGGGCTCTATCTCAAATCCGTCCCTAATTAAAATAGGGGTATTTTTTAAAATATCACGAAATTATATATGAATTACCGACAGTGTTCAAGGATGGGTGGAGCATAAAATAGGACAAAGAAGTGATGATGAGAATGGATTTTATATATGGATATATATATGTATGTATATGTATGTATGTAGAGAGAGAGGGGGAGGGAGGGAAGGATGTATAGAGAAGGAACCAAACAGGGCATGGATCGAGGAAATTCCTATTGTTTGTTCTGCCAGAAAATTATTAGCAATTTCCGAGAATTATCTTCATCAATATCAAGTTAAATTTCTATCCATTCTTAGACAACATTGAAAAAATTAAGGTAATGAACAGTTAGCTAGTGATCGTTATAACAAATAAAAAATCCAGATGTATATGTATGTGTATATTAATTATATGATTAACTAAAACCGATGAAAGATAGAATTATTCCTTTGGCTAGCTAGCAACCCAATATGAGTATTCATTAGACAGACAGACATTCCCTTGAAACG
>JANTPZ010009767.1:0-14753 GCA_025593235.1 Vachellia pachyceras | reverse complement strand
TCTCAGAGAAGACTTGCTCAGCAACACTTCTGATCAATGTCACTTGATGCCTCAATTCCTGAAGTTTAAACTGTCAGCCTACCTTAAATTGGGGGTAGGTCAGAAAGGCTTCATCCATATGAATTAAGAGAATCCTTGAAATTTCATTCAAGTGAATACAAGGCAGCGCCTAGTAAAATGATATAAAGCCGACATTTCTTATACAAATATAATGCATATTTTGAACCAAAAGGAAACACAAACAACTGGTAGAAGTAAGGGAGAAGGGGGATCATGCCTGAGGTGTACCGATAAGTGGAACCATTATCTCAGGAAGAACTGTAATGCCATGGTTACTTGTGGAAACAGCAGCCTGGAAAATTGCACGCGCTTGCATCTCTGTCAGTTCTGGGTATGAAATCCCAAGCCTGTTGACATAGTTTCAACTTGCCAATATTAGAGATTGTGGTTCAAATAGGATAGTTCGATTCTTTAAAAACCAAGAGGTTCATATTGTCCTATGGAAAGGAATGGCAAAGAAAATGCGGGCAATCTCTCTTTACAATCTCACAAGAAGGGCATTTGAACCTGCAACCACGAAAGCCGAGCATAGGATTCACTTCTGATAGTTTTTCAATCCTGGAGAAAATTTCTTCTTCCTTCAAGCCTGTTTCGGAAGTCAGTTCACTCACAATTTGTTCAAGATCACCTTCTGGAAGAAATTCATGGAGGGGAGGATCTAACAATCGGATTGTTACAGGAAAGCCTGAAATTTCCGGGTTAAATAAAATAAAGTTTCAATGAATATGCGATGCTTAATGCATGTAGATAATGCATGTCTCAGCGATGAGTATCATTTACCATGACAAAGGCAAGCAATGATTCTTAAAGTATACAATTACGAAATATGTAGTGGAAGTGTTATGATGGTTTAATGAAGTCGCACACTCTTCAAGTTCACAAAAACAAAATTATGTAAACTCTGAACTATGCAACAGACAAAGAGAAAGTACCATCCATTGCACGGAATATTCCCTCAAAGTCAGATCTTTGATAAGGTAGTAACAAGTCAAGTGCGACTTTCCTCTGTTCAGGTGTAATTGCCATTATCATCTTTCTCACAGCCTTTATCCTCTCATCTGAAGCAAAAAACTAAAACATACCAAAACATGTAAATAATTATTTAAGTGTGCAACTTTTATGTCAACCAATAACAGTGCATGCATAGAAATACGCTAGATAAGAGTAATGCTTGCACTTCAAGAAAAATCAGTACCATGTGCTCTGTCCTACAAAGCCCAATTCCTTGGGCACCATTGTTTCTGGCTGCTATTGCATCTTCAGGTGTGTCAGCATTTGCCATAACCTGAAAGATAATAACACTATGAGATGATTCCAATAAAAAAAATGATATTTTCTTCAGACCATCTTATATAACGGAATACATGCAAACCTTTAGATGCCTTATTTCATCAGCCCAAGACATAAAGGTTTCCAAATCATCACTCATAGCTGGAGGAGAAAGTGGTTGTTTTCCCAGAATCACCTCACCAACGGATCCATTCAGCGAGATCCATTCTCCTTCACTAAGAATCTTATCCCCAACAACAAGCACCTACATTATCAATTGAGATCAGCAAGGTGGTCTTTACTGACATATCAGCAACATTAAAAATGGGAAAGTTTTTGAGTTTACCTTCTCGTGGTCATTTACTATGATGTCAGAGCACCCAGACACACAACACTTTCCCCATCCACGAGCCACAACAGCAGCATGAGATGTCATACCACCCCTGGCTGTTAAGATCCCAGTAGCTGCATGCATACCCCCAATATCTTCCGGACTTGTCTCTGTCCTTACCTTCAACGATGTCCATTCAGAAGAAATAGAGGATCAGCATTGCAACCTTTTGGGAGTAAGATCACATGTAACGAATTACTTTTTTTTAAGTGCCAGAGTAGTGGCAACATTATCGGCTATGAAAGAGAATACGTTAACATATGAGAGATCCCTAAGGCACCACCTATAAGACATCATGTTCAACCTAATACCATGAAATTAAAGTAATAAAATCAGGATCAACATTCACGTCCTCACAAAAATCACCTGTCCTGCACAAGAATTTCACTTAAAACACCCAGCCTTTTCTTCCTAAAATTGGATATGTCGATTCAGGTATGAATCAAGAGGGGAAGGAAAAAAGAGGTAAATGAAATATTAGCTTAGTAATAACGAGCATACCAAGATGACACTTTTTCCCTGTGCATGACATGCCTCAGCCTCCTCAGCAGTGAACACAATCTGCCCAACTGCTGCTCCAGGGGATGCAGGCAAACCCGTGGCGATTACTTTGTCTTTGTAAGCAGATGGATCCTCAAACTAGAGATACAGTACTTGAAATGGTTATTGACACATGATTATCATACATGTGAATTAGATAAATTGCAAGACGCATAAATGCCAAGACATTTACATATTATTTTGCTGAACATATTCTGATATTCAAATCTTAAACATAAATTGAAAATGATCTAACCAAACTATGTTAATCTATAAAGCATATGCTCCTCTAAAAGCACTATTGCATAGGGTTAGTAGGTTTATCTTCTAGATGTTTTAGGTCTCATACTAAATATAGTAATAATCCATTTCAAAGTTCACTTTATCTCAACATCTAAATACAATTATTGCAAGGCATTTTTTGCTTTAAGTTGCTTTGATCAATGCAGAAGTTAAGGGCACACCGCACAACGAAGTGTGTACCTGTGGATGGAGAAGTTGATCAAGATGTTGGGGCTCAACCATCTTGATCGCAGAACGAATATCAATAAGCCCCTCATTAACCATGTCTACGGCTATCTTGATTGCACCTTTGCCAGTACGCTTACCACTCCTACATTGCAACATCCACAACCTATTTTCTTGAACAGTGAACTCAATGTCCTGCACATTCATAATTTCTTTGACAATTTATCAATGGAATGGTATCTCGTTTCATGTAGGGGTGAAGGGATACAAATAAAATTTAAGAACCAAAAATTTAAAAAATTCACAAAAATTGTAGTTTTTACCATCATATCCTTATAATGTTTCTCTAGGATTTCACAATTCTCCTCAAGTTCCTTGTAAGCTTCTGGCATGCAACTTTTCATAGTCCCCAAATCTTCAGGGGTCCTAATTCCAGCAACTACATCCTCTCCCTATATATAAAACCAGTTCAGATCTTCTTAGAAACATCAATAACAAATACTAATTGCTAATCCGTGCAGATGGGTGAAGGTGATAAGCGTTAGAAACTCAATTTCAACTAGTATATGTAACCTGAGCATTGATCAAGAACTCCCCATAAAGTTTCTTTTCACCAGTACTTGGATTTCTAGTGAACAAGACACCAGTTCCTGAAGTGTTTCCCATATTGCCAAACACCATAGTTTGAATGTTTACAGCGGTTCCCTTTAACCCAGTTATCTGATTAATGTCCCGATACTTAATGGCTCTCGGGCTGTCCCATGAATTGAAAACAGCTTTCACAGATAACTCCAGCTGCTTCTTTGGATCTGTCATTAATAAATTAGAACAGAGCATGAGTAGAGACTTTATATCTTCTGTCATTTTTTCTTTGTTGGTTGAAAGCAGAAAATTTTTCTTGTGACAATCTTAAAAACCATGGAGGGGAAGGATTAAAATTATAGACAATCAATAGTTGGTGGATCCGGCACCTGACGGAAAGGTTTCTCCACGAGCTTCAAGGTAGACGTTCTTATACTGCCGAACAAGTTCTTTGAGGTCAGAGGCTGTTAAATCAGTGTCAAGTTCAACGGCTTTTGATGCTTTTAGCTTTTCTAACTTCTCCTCGAACAATGAGTGTGAAATGCCCATTACCTCCATATGACAGAAGGAGCATTCAGAACAGAAACAATGGCAATAGTACTATGTACTATTCTACATTCAGAGAAAGATATTAACAGATTGCATTGGATAATGAAGCTTTGAATTTTACTCTTGAGTTAGATAGGAAAAAGTCAACAACATTCACTAAGCAACCAGGAGCCAATTTAACGGTTACAGTTTGTAAGATCCACTCACAACATCTCCAAACATGTCTAAGAAACGTCTGTATGAATCGTAAGCAAAGCGCTCGCCACATTTTGCAGCCAGGCCAGCAACCACTTCATCGTTCAGTCCGAGGTTGAGAATCGTGTCCATCATGCCAGGCATTGAAATCTTGCAATATGAAGGCAAAAGATTAGTTCATGTTATGAGCAACGTCAAATGTTTGATAGTAGGGGGTCAAACTTAAATGGAGGCCAAAATAGGATGTAAATACAGCAGCGTATTTTAATAACCAATAAAACGCAAGAAAGGGAAGTCAAACAAAGCAAAAAAATGAAAATTTTAAAAATTAACAGGTTACATACCGCAGCACCAGAACGAACAGAGAGGAGGAGAGGATTTGAAGGATTCCCAAGAAAGGCTCCTATTTCCTTTTCCACAATGTGCAGGCCTTCCAGTATCTCCTTCCAAAGGTCGTCCTGTAGCTTCCTTCCATTCTGTTGATACTCTTGACATGCTTCTGTTGATATTGTGAGTCCAGGAGGCACTGATAATCCAATGGTTGCCATTTCTGCCAGGTTTGCCCCCTTTCCTCCCAACTGTAATTCATATACGTGCAGCTAGTTGTTCATCAATATCAAAGCTGGATAACCATGGCAATACAATAATCGTATGCCCTCTTTTTTCCTTAACGCATCCTCTCTCTAATAATCAATAAGAACCTTAGGAAATGCTTACCAAGGACTTCATGCCCTTGTGGCCTTCACTCTTTCCTTTTCCAAAAGTAAACACGCGCTGTTTAAACAAAAACAGAAGAGTTGCTTCAGCAGAAATGTCAGGATAGTTCCTCACCAATTTTACTCAGGGAAAATGACAGCAGAGTCTCACAGAAGCACTATAATATAAAAAAACTACGTTGACAAGTCTCTAAGCCATCATTGACAAGTCTCTTACAGTTGACAAGTCCTTGAAACCTTTTTAATATTTTCGTGCTTCTTAGGACTCTGCATTCATTTTCCCTTTTACTTAACAATAACACTCATGTCAACTTTTGAGGGGAGTTTGGCAAATTATTGGCAGTTAGACCGTGCTTGCTCACTAAAGGCTTGGAACTTGGAGGTCAGGAGCAAACATCCTTGTTATTCACAAGTAAGCTAGCTTCAGTGCAGGCAAGTTTAATTTTTATCGTTAAGAAGTCATCTTTTTTTTTTTTTTACTCCGTACGTTGCTAAATGTATGACTGTATTGAATATATTTAGGATTACAGTGACTTTTTTCTTTCAAAAAAGGCAAAGGAATTTTTGGACACAGAAGTGACGTAAAATTTTTCCCTTGGTGGATACCGTCATTAACGGTCAACGGAAAAACTAACACAGTTAGATATGATGGGTCATGTTGTAAAAAAAAAAAGATATGATGGGTCATGGCCCATACCCGGTGCTTTTTTAACTTGTCTAAATTTCTTTTTTGGCAACGTAATCAAAACATTACTTCGCGTGGGGTCTCTTGGACTAAAAAGTCGACGTCATACTATGGTTCAATATTGGGCTCCATAACAGCGTTAGGCTTCTTGGCAACAGAGAGAAATTCGCTTCTGACCCAAAAATTGTTGACAGAAAACTGAGTTATATTTTTAATAATGAGTTACGTTTAATTTGATAATGATATTTTATGATAAATTATATTTTAAGTACAAGTAAATAATATTTTCGAGGATATTCTATTTTTTAAAAAAAATATTAAAGAGAATGACTTTATATGCCGAGATAAAAAAGGATATTCTATTCTTTTGAACTGTTAGATACTGTAACAAGGATTGAGCCAATAAAAATAAGTGTCTAAAACAGTTTTGAAATTAAGAAGGATCGAATATATCTATTTCTTCCAAAAACATATCCGAAAGAAGAGATACACAAAGCCTTTATTATACTGTTTGGTGCTAATTGAGAGAAAGAATATATAAAGTAACAGCGGTTAGGTCACAACCAATTGATATACCATCTCATGGGTTTCAAAAACTTGTCAAGGGAGCATGGCGCTACAAAAGCATATTTACTCAAATAAGATAAAATTCTTTCAAATAATTGTCTGTAAATCACAGTAGTTTCCATCATTAATCTAAATAGACTACTGTGTCCTTAGTTGAAACTTGTTGTTGAGAAGGAGAGAGAGGAGCAATGCATGTGAAAATGAAGAAATGAAAGGAGTACCTTTTTGGTGGTAGGTGTGGTGGGAGGAGTGAGGACAGCTTGGCTTCGTATGAGAGCCTCTCCGTGACTCCTGCTTTTGCGGTTCATGCTATGAAGCTTGATGCCTCCTCCTCCTCCTCCTCCTCCTCCAAGTCTGCAAAACTGCGTTTCTTGCTTGTTGTTCCCATTGAACAGCCTTTGGTACTTGCTATAAATATCTGGTGTTGGCCTCGTCAGCATCCCTTTCACCATTGAAGACGACATTCCTAATGCTTGATTTTCCGACCACCGATCTCCTGCTTCTTCAAGGTCGATATGTTGATTTCCTCCTCTACGTACAGCCAACCAAACAAACCATCTCATCGAAAAATGAACAACTATTTCTGCTAGTGTGTGCGCGCGCGCGCGTGTGCGTGTGTAATCATCCTCATCAATCAAAACTGTGTCAGATTAATTCGGTAATAACTTTGGAAATGGTAGAGATTGAAGGAATATGATTCGGTTTTCTCTATATCCACACCAAAGCTAGGTACTGCACAATAAGAGAAGAAAGGGAAGATCATCCAGTTCATTAAGAAAATCCCTCTGGTAGCTTGTTCCTGTATGTGGGAGATATCCACAAGCACCTAGTAATAATCTCGACACTAGAGAAACACCGATCAAAGTCCGCAACGTTTCTGGCACACGATTTAATCCAAGTTTGGCAACTAATTACTAAGAGTAATCGAGTTCACGTACGTACCTGCTATGGAGCTTGGAGCAGGAATATAGGAGCTGTGGTTTTGGTGAGGACCTGGGACCTGAATGAATAAGAGAGCACCTTCTCTGGAAACAAAAAATAGGTGGGAGTGGGAGTGATTCTCTCTACTGATTTAATTTTCAGTTTTTTCTGTTTCTGATATTTCTGTGCCTGAAATTGGAATTGCCTCTTCCTCAAATAAATAAATTAAAATTAAAGTAAGCAAATGGGTGCCAGAGACGTGAGTGGACAAAATTACAATAAAAATTCATAATGAAGTCCCAATAAATAAAATGTCTTAAAGATTGGTAAAATTACTATTAGGTCCCAATAATAGCTGGTCATATTGTTATTGACAGTTGGTGAGGTTCTTAATAACAACTGGACTAGTTACTGCTGAAACCTGATGGTAATTTACCAATTTTTAAAACATTTTATTCATTAGTTCCTTTATTTAAAAGCTCATGATAAATTTTCCAATTACATTATTACCATCGTGCCCCCGACATGGGGAGGCTTTGTTTTTTTTTCCCAAGTTGTTAATTATTACTCTCTTTCTGTTTCTTTTTTTCATTTTCATTCTCTCTCGCAAGGATAAGGATTTGTGGCACACAATTTAATACCCATCATATATACTTATTTATTCACACATGATATTTCATATGATCCTTTTTAAAATATATTTAGCAGGTGTTTTTTTTAACCCCTATTTGTCTCCTTGTTATTTAGGTTACAAATATGGTTTTTAAGTATTTGTAAATATGGATTGAATTGGAAGAGGTGTGTGGATGAATGATTGTCTCCCATCACTTCAGAAGCAGGCTGAAGAATCCTCCAGATAGTTATCCTTTCCATTGCTTTGCATAATTTCTATCCACACGTTGTTCTTTTATAATTTCTCAATCAACTTCGATTGATCTATATTTCTTATCAACAGAACAAACAAATCAATCAAATACAATTCTTAATTCCAATACAATACAATATTTGTTTGATTTTTACGTTCAAATCATGTTGTACGTAAGTATAGGCAAACCTACTTGATCTTTATTGGGTGCAG
Organism: Vachellia pachyceras; assembly: GCA_025593235.1. Lineage (NCBI taxonomy): Eukaryota > Viridiplantae > Streptophyta > Magnoliopsida > Fabales > Fabaceae > Vachellia > Vachellia pachyceras. The sequence goes on along the minus strand of JANTPZ010009767.1, from coordinate 6,732 downwards.
TCGCACCCCTAACTTTCAAAAAATTATGTATATATTAACATTATATAATTTATTTTACACCCACTCATTTATTAGTTTTAAATTCATTCAATTTTTGTTCAAGTCCTTTTAAAAAATATTAAATGACTTCGCTTGAATGGTTGAACAAATGATGATGAACCTGCGAACCACGAGGAACAGGAAAGCGGTATGATGGAGGGGAATATACTTCCGATCCACCCAAATCATGACACGTGGCTTCATCATAGACACGTGAAGTAAGAATTATGGTCACCCATCATTCTCATCGCATTATCACCATATTTTTGTTTCATTTATTTGCTGAGCATCTCCATCTTATTTTTCACACCCAATCCATTTCCAATTTCCAGAATGAAAAATAAATAAATTTTAAATATTGTAACGTGACCTCCATAAATAAATAGCTCTCACAATTTTGCTTCTATCTTAACATTAATTTTCTTAATTATTTAGATTCATCAAACAGTAACCCAGTTAAGATCTATGAGTAGGGATAATTCATACTTTCTAAATAATTGAAAGCAAACAAAATGACTTTTAGAATTAAAGAATTTCATTGAAAATTGAATTTTAGCGTTCGAAGTTCGTGAGTGGGGGTCAAAAGGAAAAAGGATGCTAGCTGCTCAAGTCATTAACTGAGGCATGTATGGTTGGACAGGCACTAGCAGCCTGGAGTTATAGGCAGAATTGAATCTGCAACCTCTCCCTAACAAGAAGAGTTTCCATACAACTAGCAAAGTTGCAAGTTGCTATAAGTTACTAATAATGTATTGGCATTGCCTTCTATAAAGGGTTTGGAACGCATTGTTTTTGTAGCATACACAATAAATTTGCGAATAAGAAACTGTTTCTTGAATGCCCGGTTGCATCTACAATGGCAGCACCTGTGTATATATCCATTAAATATTATTCTGAAATTCATAGCTGTTCCTTTTGAGAAGTCAATATGACAGAATTTCAGAGAGGGTATAACATCAAAAAGCAAGCGGTTGCTAAGGAACACCCTTGGCATTAGAAACAACTTAAGTGTAACCAAACTCTGAGAATTTGGCCAGAACGAGAGAAAAAAAAAAGAACCAAAATCTTCGAGAGGGGCATGATTTAAATGCAGTATTCACTGCAAGGAGTCCCACAGGCATTATTCTGGATGAACGACTCACTCAAGTAAATATTTTACTTGTGAAAGTAACGCACAGAAATACGCTGCTTGATGGGGCTCCTGCAAGAGGGACAATCTTTCATACCCTGTTTCTCATGGAGCTCGTTGCATGTTGTGCAAACAACCTGATGAGCACATGGAAGGAACACGACAGACATCTCCTCCGAAAGGCACATTACACATTCCCGTTCCCGTTTCACGCCTCCCACCATGGAGTAGTTGCTTAAATTTGTCACCACTTCTGACATCCGAAAGGTCCGTGATTCCAGCAGAGCAGCACCATCTTTCTTCTCCATACATCGGATGGCGTAGCTTCCATCAATGCCCCTCCGCAGTGCAGCAATTTTTGAAGAATCGGTCTTCTGTCTCAGTTGCGCAATTTCTTTCTCAAGTTTCTGTATATCACCTGTGTACCTCTGCAGATTCTTTTCCGCATTTGATTTGATCATGTCTTCATCGGATTTTGCTGACACTTCAAGTTGTTCTCTTTCTTTTCTTAAAGAACTGGCCCGTAAGAGGATTTCTTCCTTTGCCTTTAATTCTTGATGCCATCTAGCCTGTGATAGTTTCCTTTACAATGAGAGCAGACCCGATAATAAAATTCATTTAGCCCCATTGGATATAAGATGATTGCATGTGTGGAATTTCTCAAGTGTTGCATGGATACCAAGACTATTTTCCCCTTTTAACTCAGAATAATCATACTTAGCCGTTTCTGATGTTAAATACTATTAGTGTGACAATTTTACAATGTACACCGCCCATTGTAATGCTAAAAACGCTAAAGGTCCCACTACGCATGGAAATGGATAACAATTAATTCGGTTGCGTGTTTAAGAAACTCAAGCAACATGAAATATAACTTGGAATACGCAAAGCTCAAAGTAGCATACCTCAGCTTGCTCCTGTTGCACCTTAGCTTGCTCCAATTCCTGCTGCAGTAGTGCCAATTTACGCCTTTCTGTCATTAGCTCTTCCTGAAATGAGGATCTCTGCCTTTCCCATGACTGAAACTTTATTTGGGCATCCTTTTCCCTCCTAGAAACCTCTTGACAGCTTGCAGCTGATTCTGCAGCATGTAACTTAGCATCCTTCATCTCTCTCCTCAATGCTGCATTCTCCACCTCAAGCTTCCAGACAGTAGCATTAGCTCGCTCCACCTGTCCACTAGCTTTACACAGGGCATTTTCCATCTCTGAGAGCTTCTTCATAGTGCTTTCCTCAAGAGTTTTCTTCTCTTTCTTAAGACGTTCAATTTCTTCTTTCTCCTGCCTTAGCGTCTTAAGTTCAGCCTTGTCCTTACTCAGCCGACGAGCAGCCTGCATAACCTTTTGATTTGCCCACTCAGTCCATTCTTGGAGCTGATTTTGGAGCTCTTGTACCCGAGGAACCAATTTCAAAATCATTTCATCCTTCTTATCCTGGGGTGGGTGGCCCAAGGACTTATCATATGTTATCCCCGTACAAGTATTGTGAGATGCCTCAGTATTGCAGCTGACAGGCATTGTGAAAGATTTGCTTTTTGATGACAACAAAAGAGAAAGATCAGTATCAGTTGCTAATAAAGTAGTTGGGCTACTCATGGCAGGTAAAATATTGACTGCTTCTTGTGATGAAGTACTGGATTTAGGGGAACCAGAAATGACATCAGGAGAATCGACAGTAAGTGCAGTAAAGGTAGATGGTCCAGCATTAGGTGACAAATTAGAGCCAAGGTTGCCTTGAGTTACATCAACTCCCATTGCCTTGCTTATCTTTAAAGATGCACCCTTCAAGTTAATGGTAGTAGAGTCTGACACAGATTTCAGTTTTCTATCTAAGATTAAACCACTCAACTTCCCTCCTCTTGATGACCCTTTAGATCCATAAGTGTGATTACTTAATGATTTCTGTCGAAAAATGTAATCCCTCTTGATGTTACCAGAATGGACTTTTCTCACATTTTCTGGCTTTTCTTCTACCATGGGAGATTGGGAAGATCCGGCAGTACAGAGTCCCTTATCAACACAATCAGACCTTGAATCAGTGCTCTTTTTCTCTGAGAATCCACCTAGACTTGGAGAATTCTTTATGTTGTTCACACCAGGAACTCCTGCTACAAGTAATGTCTCGGACTGAGAATAATGAGAACCTGATGAAATTGGATTACTGGGGCTTGGAAGACTCAATTGAGGGCTTTTTATTTCTGATTTTAACTGTGAATCAGTTTGGGTAGGGGAACACCCACAAGCAGGGCCATCACTTTTAAGAATGCTCAAAGAGTCACCATCCACTGCACATGCATGTGACACATTCATATCACATATTAACAAACACCACAATGCATCCCCAGTACTGAAGAATGGCCTGACCTCTCGAAGAACACAAACCAATTCAGCCAATATATACTTCTCAAGCTGCAGTAAATCTTCAAAACAGTGTTCTCTTGAAGGATCAATCTCTTGTTCATTCCTAAGAAATGCTAGAGTATTATCAACTATGTTAGACACTGCGTCTTTGCATCCATAACAAATGCCAGACCTTAAGATGGACTTTGTGGCTACCTCTTCAGTGTAGCCACAAGCAACAATTCTTTTTATTGCACTCTTGAAAATGGTGTCCAAATTGCTCAAAACGAGTTCTTCCAACTGAGATTCTGTAAGATCACTCCAATCAGCTTCATGGAACTCATCTGCCTCAAGTTCCTCCTTGGGTTGGTCAGGCCCAGCATTAGATGAACCTACAGGACTAGACAATCCAAGTTCAAGTTTCAGTCCATCAGAATGATCTTGGTTAAATCTACACAGGCTACAAGCACTGACTTGCCCATGACCTGGGGTTATTTCAAGTTTCTCAGCTGAAAATTCATAATTGAGACATTCATTTTGAGGTGAGGGCATAATCCTATTTGGTTCCCCTAAAGGTAGATCAGCCCTAAACTTTCTCTTATTCCTACTTCCTTTTTCTTGGACAGAAACTGAAGGAGATATTTGACTGCTACCAGAGGCAACCAGTGATGCCATTTTAGCTGCAAAACAAGAATGGAAAAATCTATGAATAAATTTATCAAATTTTCTATAGCATCTATTCAAAAGCACCTATTATCATTCAATAACCAGAACAAGTTGCAATTCCATGGTTCCAAAAAGGAGCGAAATTTCAATTTTCCGTTTGCTCAATAGAGAACATTAGTCGTATACATTCAAATAGAGTAATTTGTCCTCTAATTACTAGAATAAATTAACTAGAGATGGCTTAATGGAAGTTATTTATCTATGTCATCCGCATAGTTATTATTTATCTTTTCATAATCTTAAAAATGTAGGGACATTGATCTAATGGAAATGAAACGAACAAAATTATACTGATAAAAAAAAATAAGCGAGACAAGATCAGCTGTTCTCATAAATAAACTAGCACAACAATATTACTCTGATGCGCAAACGAGATGGAGCAAAAATGAAATTACGATCAAAAAGAATAAACATTGATAGGTTCATTCAGAAGAAAGCCAGCAACATTGCCTACTGTACTAAATAAAAGAAGAGACAAAATCACTCAATTGAAGGGCATTGCATGCATCGAAGGAGTCAAATCATTTTACCTTAAAATTTTATTATTGAAATTTACGACATCCAGCTTCCTGAATTTGCAAACGAATAAAATATCATATCAAAGAACCAATAATGATAATAAGCCCACCAAGCAGAACGGGAACGTGTCCAGTAATTGAAGCGGTGAGAGCATACACAGTTTACACAAATTTAAGATTAAGAGCATCAACACGGATTCAATTCCAGCGCAGAATCCAGAATCTAAACGCACCCACAGATCAGAAAAGTGATCCAAGCAAAATATGTTTTCATTAATATCTGGAACGTACGCAGAAGATCCACAACAGAAGTGGAAGAAGCCGAAAGCTACGATCAGTATCAAACGATCGAAGCTATCCGATAACAGCAATTATTTGAGCAATCAAAGGTAGGAACTCTTTTACAAATTTAGAGCATCGGAGAGTCAGATAATGTCTTTTTTTTTTTTTGTTGGACTTATTTCCTGTGCTGAAATTTGGTTCCCAGAGGAGGAGGCTATGCCTGTACGAGACTACGGGAAGAAAAGATCCCTAAAGCGTCATTAGTAGAATGCCAGCCGTCAGATCAGACAAATGAGAAGATCTTGCCGCGTGTCAAACAGAAGCCGTTGATTTCTTCAATTAACCAGATTAAGTTACAAAATTATATTTAAAAGGTTTTTTAATTATTTTTATCTTTATTAAATTAAAATATTATATAATTTTTTTTGAAAACATAACAAATATATAATTTATTATAAATATTATGGTATTTTAGTGAGGTGCATGAACTCCAAATTTTCAGTATACAGCTTTATTCATGATATTGACGGATCAAAATTTATATTAAATAATCTTAACTATGTACTTTAGGTATAATTTCATTCATGAATCTAAATATTAGGACATTTATTACATCCACAAAAATGCACTGAGGGTTTGATTTAGATGAATGTACATTGTAATATAAGAATACATACGTTGAACTCTTTGTGTTAGCATTTAATAATTGGATACCCATAACTAAAATTTGTTAACAAAGTATGGTGAACACGTAATTAAAGGAATGTCAATAGTTTCCCATATTTAAAATTCATTCTTGCTCTTATCCAGTGGTTATATATACAAGGAAATTTATATGAAAATTATGTTATTTATAATTATAAATAGAAAATACATTATTTATAATTTTGTATAAAGCATGTAAAATTGTGTTTAGTTGCCCTGATTTATCTATTCATGGGATGAGATATTGTACTTGTTTAGGAACGCAGTAGAGAAGTACTGTTATGCAAACTGAGGTAAAATGTGGAGGAGATTATCTCGTTTTGTGGAAAAATAATGTTGAACAAAAATTCCAAAGCCCCTTACATTCCTCAATTCCTTCGGCTTACATGATTTTAAGACTTGGAAAATATAAATTATATTATTCATGTTATAAACATTATCTATGTAGATGTCCATAAACCTTTGATATTTCATATCTCACACTCATAACCTCCTTCATGAATAGCTTTTAAAACTTTTGTGGCTACATATTATATAATCATCATGATTTATTTATTCTAGGTGACCCTTGATTAGGCTTGAAAGCCTATATATAAAGCTATGTAATACATGTTGTAGATATCCATTTGAATGGGAATCTCCCCATTTGTCTCCAATTCTCTCTTGCCTCTCTTATCTACTCATCTCTTTTACATCAAATCCATTTTATTTTATAACAATTCTTATTTTTTATAAATAATTAATTGATTTTTTCCGGCAGAGATATTATCGGGCTTATAAAAGGAGGATAATCGTTTGTGGCCATCAATCAGCATTGGGCCGAACGCGAAAAGCAGAGCCTGGCAGCTGCAATGGATCAAATTCAATCTGCACCAAACCGGAGCAAAGCCACTCCGCCGCCGCCGCCGTCTTCGCCGCCGCCCCTTCACCAGAGTGATGCAGATGAAGAAGATGAGAACGTGAAGCAGCTGGATGACTGCGCTTCCCACTATCT
>JANTPZ010009764.1:0-10426 GCA_025593235.1 Vachellia pachyceras | reverse complement strand
AAAAAAAATAACAGCTCAAGTAAAAATATCACATTTGATAAACTTGTTTGCCTCCAGAATATTATTTTTAACATCCCAATTTTTCCCCCAATTTTAACTCATATGGTCAATGGCTCAATCTAGATGTTACATAAATAAATACTCATATATAATGCAAATGGAAGCATAGAATTTCGGGTATTCTAATAGGTTAAAATTATTTTTCAAATGTTGGCAAAAAAAAAATTTATTTTTCAAATGGAGACTGTTAAAAAAAAGAAAATTTATTGTAAACTATATAGAAAAAAGTTATTTATAAAAAAGTTTTAAGAGATTATCGTTTAAATAAATAAAATTCTTTCGTAATCTAACAATAAATCTCCACAGAAAAAAAGGATGATAAGAGAATGCCGCGCCGGTAGTCGGCGCCTTTTGTTGCACCAGGGGAGAACTGGAGGGAAAGGCCCGTAGGGAATCTGTACGGCGCTGCGCCTCACTCCAGTACTGGGCAGGCGGACGTCTGGTCGTCAACTATCAGACTCGAGCTTCCCTTTACCGGCGGCGGCACCAGCGTCCGCGACGGTAAGGAGGAAATCACTCCGGCCACCGTCAGTTCTGTGTCTAACTAAGCTTGCGCCTTTTGATCAATAAACACTAGCCATGGCCATAGAATGTCTCGTCCTGGGTAATCAAGCTCTTTCCTTTTGCTTCTTTATTTTCTACAGCTCTTCTATATTTTTTTAATTTTTTTATATTTCATTCATTTACGTCCTTCAAATGTTTTTGTTGGTTATTGCTGCAGGTGCTGGGCAAGAAGTTGGCAAGAGCTGTGTGGTTGTGACCATCAATGGCAAGCGAATCATGTTCGATTGTGGAATGCACATGGGCTATGTAGACCACCGCCGATACCCTGATTTCTCACTCATCTCCAAGCTTGGAGATTTTGACAATGCTCTCACTTGCATCATCATCACTCATTTGTATGAAAGAAACTCTCCATTTTTGCTATCCCACTGAGTGAAATTGTTTTGTCCTGACAACTTATTCATTTGCAAATATTCAGTCACTTGGATCATGTTGGAGCATTGCCTTATTTTACGGAAGTTTGTGGTTATCATGGTCCTGTTTATATGACGGTGAGTTCTTTTTCATGCTCGATGAAAGTTTTGCCTGAATTTTCTCAAGAATTTGATTCATGTGTTCATGAAGAGGGTTCGAGAACACAAGCATTTTACTTGTTTATGCCTTATGCTCTCTTTTCCTCTCTAATCTGATATCTACGAGTTAATACCCAAGCAAAATTTCCAAAACAGGGTAGAAAATTCAGTCTTTCATGCTTCATACCAAACTGATCTAGCACCATGGTTATTATACGACAGTATTTTATGGATATGATTGACAAAGCACAACACCTCTCCTAAGTAAGTTGCATGACTCGAAAAAAAAAGAAGAGAATTTCTGCGACTTAGGAGTTATCTTGGTGAAACTATTAAGTTTGTCATATTTAAAAGTAAAACTTTCAATACAATTTTGAAAGATGTCTGGTAAAAAAGGGTTTGCAAATTACAAGATTTAATAGACTGTGATGAAGCCAGAGATTTAACTATGATTGTTGGAATTGATCTTTTGCTAATGATTTGTACTCCTTATATAAAGAAAAATGTTTAATGTCTATGTACATGTTCTAGTCGATGATGATACAAATACTAGGGTTGAGGTGCCCATATGGTTTTGAAAAATAAATTCATTTGGTGCTTTAAACATTTAAACATGGTGCTGAATTTATATTTCTTTATCTATTATTAATTGTTTTGGACCCTGTGTTACTAAAGAGGATGCTGGAGTAAATGTTTCTGAGAGAAAGATAGCCAAGACCCAGAAGGAAGAAAAAGATAGGAAAATGTTTATGATAGGAAGGCCCATAAAGAGGTCAGTACTGAGGTGGTTGAGAGGGTGCAAGAAAGGGAAATATCAGGGGATAGCCAACTTTGTCTTGTACCATTTGAGGACGGATGAGGCAGTTGTTGGGTGTGAGTATTATTCCCCAAGGGGGTTGGGGAGGATTTAGAGAACTTGTGAGACAATAAATGAGTGGGTTTGGTTGCTCAAAAGGATAGTGGATCGATTAGATTTTTAACTTTTTCATTTTCATTTTCATCAACTCTTTAATTCTGTTAAGTTACAATTCTCCTCTGTTCTGGAGAGAGGAATCGATGATTCAGTCGATAGATAAATGATAGTCTAGTTTCATTTAATAATTTATTTATACTTCCTTATATGTTCCCCCCTTCTAAGGATGTATAACCCATATAGGTTCTGAATTCTAATTCTATTATATATATGTATATATGTGCTAATTTGATGTGCTTGTTATTCCATTTGGAATGCAGTACCCAACAAAAGCCTTGGCTCCTTTGATGTTGGAGGATTACCGTAAAGTGATGGTTGATCGTAGGGGAGAAGAAGAACAATTTACTTCTTACCATATTGAAGAGTGTATGAAGAAAGGTGACGTTGGGTTTATATTTTCATTTTCCATTTCTGTTCCTGCATTGCCTTTCTCTGGATGCAAAAGATTTCTTCTATATTAACTGGCCCCAATTACGTTCTTGTTTGAGGGTATCATATCTTCCATCTTTATGTAATATCTATACTTATTAAAGCTTACACACACACACGCACACATAACCGTATTGTGTACAGTACTACAAAACAGATTTGGGTATTGTAGTCTCATAAAGGGTGTAGCTCTCTTAGTGTAGTCTTTTCTTATTTTATCCCCGAAAAAAAAAATCTCAGTTTCAAAGTGACTGGGCTGCTTTAATAAGCTTTTGAACATGTAGATTGCTATTCCAAATTATTTAATTATCTAATCTTTAAATTCAGCACCTCGTTTTTATTATCTTATTTTGGTTCTTTTGTGCAGTCGTAGCCGTGGATCTAAGGCAGACTGTGCAGGTTGATAAAGATCTTCAGATTCGTGCCTACTATGCAGGCCATGTAAGGCTTTTGAGCTTCAATTTGATTTGCAGTATATACTTAGACATTTAGTTCTGGATAAGGTGTCGGAGTTTTCATAAATGTTCTCTTTTTTTTTTTTGTTATATTTTTGGTAAATAGAAAACAGTAACAGAAGTTGAGGAAAATAAATTTAAGTGGGAGGAAAGAACCTTCTTGAATTTGACATAAGAAAACTAATGTATTTTCAGAATAAGTTAAATGGCTTCTGATAAGCCATCGGGATGTGTCAAAGTCAGATTACTTAATAAGAGCAATTGGAAGACTTGATGAGTAGGAAAGTTAGGAGAAGCGAGTGGAAGAAAATAAGAGCAAGAAATTCTAAAGCTAATTGCTTCCGTAGACTTCACCATATGGAGCGGACTAGATTTCATTTATAGGAGAGTTTTCCAGGTCAACATACAGTTCAAGGCTGACAAGATGTAATGAATCATGCCTGATAACCCAACCTTAACAGTACTATCTGTGCAATGCAGTGGAGTTCCATGCGATGTGATTTTCTCATTTATGTGATGATGTATTTGCCCCACACCCACTCTCCCGCATTTTTCCCTTACATGATCAATGTGAATGGAATCAGATTTTGTTTGTTCTTGCTACAATTTAGTGTGTTTCTATTCTCAGCCAGTTATCTCTCCTGTGTGATTTGATTAGGTTATTGGAGCGGCAATGTTCTATGTAAAGGTGGGGGATGCAGAAATGGTTTATACAGGTGACTACAACATGACATCAGACAGACACCTTGGAGCAGCTCAAATTGATCGATTACGACTTGACCTTGTTATAACTGAGTAAGAATGCCTATTTCTCGTGTGGGTGCATCTTATAATGGGGTTGGAAACCTATTTAGTGGAGGCTATAATGGGTTTTTTCCCCCTGTTTGTTTTATAATTCATATTTAAGAATGCCAAATATACTGGCTACTTTATGGCAAAGACAAATTGTGAGAATTTCTTTCAAGATGACAAACCTTGTAGCTGATTGCCAACCTAAAATATTTTGACTAATCCTTCTCATTGCATTATGTTAGTCCAAACGTGAGAAATTGCTGTGAGCTTCTCACTCTGCATTCTTTAGATATAGGGTTGACCTTTATTTTGACACTGTCCATAGCTATTTTAAATAATTATCACACTATGTTCTATTAAGAATATGTTCAGCTTTGAAAGTAACGTATATTTAGTTTTTTAGTAGAATTTTGGCCATCTACTCAAAGTTGAAATATGGAAAATGATTTTGGTTTTTTTGATTCCATTTTTATGATGGCGTTAGCTTGAACAGGTTATTGATATTTTTATAAAATACTTCTGTTGCAGATCCACATATGCAACTACAATACGGGATTCAAGATATAGCCGTGAGAGGGAATTCCTGAAAGCTGTATGTATTTAGCATATCCTCTTTAAATTAAATGTGTATTAATACTGTTTTTGTTATTCATGTTGTAAAAAGCTAACAATACTCTAAACGGGAGTTAAGTGGCTAACTTAATCTGACTTCCTATCATGTGGGTCTAATTATAATGATAAATTAGGCCGTGTACAATCACACACACACATTTCTAGCATAGCTTTGCTCTTCATAAGAGTGAGTTTGCATTCATCTTGAGGAAAGCACAATACTGATTGGCCAAGTTAGCTTTGAGTTTACATGAAATAATCTCAAGTTACAAACTGGATTAGTATTGTATCTACCAAATTTTCTGGTAGTGTCTATTTTACCTCGTGTTTTGCATTATATCCAAATGCACATGATGTACAGTAACTGCCGTACTGGGTGTTAAATTTTTTAATTGATTTAGGTTCATAAATGTGTTTCTAATGGAGGGAAGGTACTTATTCCAACATTTGCTCTTGGAAGAGCTCAGGTACGTTTTCTAAAATGATGATTAATATTGCTGATTGTAGTTTATGATTTAATCAGCTTGCAACCGTTGGACAAAGTTCCAGCAGTTATTGTACATATTGGATATTTGATGATGAAATTCACAGTTTATATATGATATATGAAGCGGATACATCAAATAAACAGTGTGTCGGACATTGACACTGATGGCAATCTTATGAGTGGTTGACATGCATTTTAGTGTTATAATGTAAAAATTATTTTTCTGTATTTAAAATGTGTGGGGAATATTTCATATAAACCAAACAATTAAATTTTCATTTAAAATACTTATAATGGAGCAAACATTACTGAACTTTGTCGTATGCCTGCTTTTGCAAGAAAATCTTTCTGAGAGGGCTTATATTTCAACAAAAATGGAGTCTTAGTGTTTAAATATTTCATGGTGTTGTCTTCTATTCTTAATGACATTTGTTAGCTTTTATCTTATATCAAGGGAAATGGTGAATGCTCTCAGTTTCCGATTATTGTAGAACAGTACAAAAATCCTAGATATGCACTATATTGCAAGAAATAAACAAGCTAGATCGTCTTGATATATGTAGCCTGTGTTTTATCTTCATATTTTGTTGGAAGTGTGGAATTTCTGGGAGAAAAGTGTATTTCTCATTCATTTGAATAGTAAGATACACCCAAAAATATATGCAAAGGGAGAATACGAGAATAAAAGCTAACAAATGCTACCCTATCTTACAGAATATTTACAATAAAACAAATATTCCCACTTCAACCAAATGTTTGCTTTACTTAAATTTTCTACAGCAGATCCAATTCGTTTTACTTACTTTGCGAAACAGAACTGTAACTTCTGTTTGGTCAACGTCTATACAGTCTCCATTTCGTTTTGATTTTTTCATTGGTATTAATATATGTAGTCTTATTGTTAATTCAATATAGTTTTCAAATTTATTTATGATCTGTAGGAATTATGCATTTTGTTGGATGACTACTGGGATCGCATGAATTTGAAGGTTCCCATATATTTTTCAGCAGGTTCCACTTTTCTTTCTTTTCACATATTGAGCAATCGTCCAGTTATGATATTTCTGTTGGTTATGATTTTATTATTATTATTATTATTATTTTATTTCTTAGTTTTCTCAAGTCAGCTATTTTTATGATTCATTTCCTTTGTTATTCCAAATTACGATTTTCTTTAATTGCCAAAAGGTGTCATGGTCAATCATAAGCAGTTTCTACCCTATGCATGCTACGAAAAATTGATTATAATTTTCTTTCAAAAAATGCCTATTATCCTGCACTCTATGCTGGTGTGGAAACTGTGCAATGTCTTGTGTTAAATACTGAGATTATGGTATTGCATTATTACATATAATGTCTGCTGCTTCTTGACTAGTCTATCTTCCCTGTGGTATTTCTCCTAATATTTGTTGGTAGCGATTCTTCACATTGTTAGTTCAGCACTAAATATTTGAATTTGTTTTCTTCAAGGTTTGACAATCCAAGCCAATATGCATTATAAGATGCTCATTAGTTGGACAAGCCAGAAGATTAAAGATTCGTATTCTACCCATAATGCCTTTGATTTTAAAAGTGGTAATTTATTTCTTGACCTTTTCTTGGAACCATAAAAATTGTATCTGATATCGGTTATACATGCATGTGATTGATTATTAAAAAACCCAAGCATGCATGCATGTTCTCATCTGTGCATGCAGTTTTATTAACAATTATACTATATTGGGATGTTGTGATTCCATGTTCCTGGCATTGTTGCCTTAGTATGGTTAAAAGATTGCAGTACTTTAAATCTAAGTAGATAAGTTTTCCTTGTGATATATGAATATGAGGAATAAGCTGCACTTTTTATGGTTTTTCAATAATGTGACTCATTATAGATTTTATACTATATTTTGATATTGACAAGTATAAAGCTTTTAAAATTGATATGAATAAATTATTTTGATATTTGATTAAGGTATTTTAGATGAAGAGCCAATTGTTTTTTCCTGATTGAAGAAGAATGAGGTTTCAGGTCTGATCATTTTTCATAGATCGCAATGATTAGTGAGAAGAAATATGGTTTAAAGGTTTAAAACTTTATGTGGTATGAGAAATAGGAGTGCGGAGTCTGAGGAATATGTCATATATTATTCATAACTCATAAATAGTAATAGTATGTTTTGCCATAGATTTTATGTTGTATATTGATGATATATATACTGATGTTGCTGCTTTGAACCATGGAGGAAATGAGCCCTTGAATCTTTATGATACAGAATTGTAATTGGGAAAGAGAGAGAAAGAGTAGAGTGACAATCGGGAAATAGGAAGAACAGAGGGAGGGACAGAGAACAAGAGGAAAAGGGTAACTCAATTCGTTATCACAAGTCTAGATACGCCTATTACAGTTACAACTTATATAGCCATTGGCTTATTAATTCCCTGACGGCCTATTAATCCCTTTACTAACTACCCAACTAATTTCGTAACTACCCCTCTTATTACAATCACATAACACTTTATCCTCTTAAAAATCACAACTTAATGTGAATGAGATTAGGGAGGCCTAACAGCCCGTATTCTTAGAAGATTAAATGCTATGATTGCGAAAAGCTGGGGATGAAACATAAGTTCGACTTTTAAAGGATTTATTTTTTTCCCTTCATTGATAAATAACTGATGTTCTATACTTCCCAGACAAGAGGAAAAGCGAGCGGTTTCCATGTGTTTTTTTTTTCATACAATGCTAATCTTACATCTCAATCATTGTCATCAAATTCTTCAGGTCAGGTCCTGAGGCCTTGAAAATCTTGTCGCTACTGGGTTTCAGCCTGTAATAACATGTGAAGATGTTTAAAAGTTGTGCTTCATATCTATCTACTATGTTGAACTACTATAGAACATTTTTGTATATTTACATCTATAGTCCCATATGACATCTATGATTTTACATATATGAAGCTATACTTGGTTGTGTGGATTTTATCATCCATTAAGTTCTCATTTATCTGATCTGGATGTCACAGTTCACAATTTTGAACGGTCCATGATAAATGATCCTGGTCCTTGTGTTCTTTTTGCCACCCCTGGGATGATAAGTGGTGGGTTTTCACTTGAAGTATTTAAGCATTGGGCGCCTTCAGAGAAGAACCTTGTCACATTGCCTGGGTACTCCTTCATTTTTGTCTCTCCTTTTTGTTTTTCAATTGATAACATGAGAAGCAAACGATGGATATTTGTTTAGTGTCAAGATAGACTGGCCCGTGGCCCACCTTTTTATAAAAATATTTTTCATATTAAACATTTTTAAAAAGTTTTATTTCTTATTAACCAAATAAAATAGAAACAATTGTGAGCCATCTTATTTACCCTTTCCTTCCTATATGATGCAATGGCATTACACACAGGATATTTAAGCGATTTCTTCTCATGGTGCGTAGACAGTAGTACACAGGAAGCTGCCACACAGATCTTATGATAACTTGTTAATCAGTTATATATTTTAAATCCTAAAATGATGAAACTCAAGCTCTATTGTCATTATCACACACCACAGTCCATTAATTGTAAGGCTGGCATTTCAAGCTGCGAACAAAATTCCTGAAGAAATTTATAAAAAGGAATCAATCACATTATGCCATTTGAAATTTGAACCATCTACATGGAATTTTGAGTTTCTTCAGTTTAAAAGCTTATATGGGTAAAAAAAAGTGTAAAACCACTTAAAAGTCTTATTTTGATATTCTATGATGGGATTAGTCTCCATTAATCAATTACTTCGTTTCTCTTGTAGTTATTGTGTTGCTGGAACAATAGGACATAAGTTGATGTCAGGTAAGCCCACCAAAATTGACCTGGATCAAGATACACAGATAGATGTGCGTTGTCAGGTACATGGCTATCTCTTACCCAATTGTTTTTGTGGAAGATATATGCCGTAAGGGATATTTATTATCTTGTATATTTTGAACCAGGGTAGAATATGCAAGTATCTATATTATGAGTGAACGGACTTATCAGTATATGGAAGAAAAAATAATTTTTTAACCCAACTTGTGACATCAGTCTAGCTGCTTCTTGTACGTTGCATTGGATAAATTTGCATCTGATGTGACTTGAGAGTGGCTTTCTCTCTCTCTCTCTCTAAACTTGGTGGAGGTCATGTCAATTTGGTTTCCCTGCAGTTGGGTAAATTAAGTTGTGTCACTTTTTGAGAACCTGATCAGCCTAGCTGTTGAAGATGAAAATTTATTTTTTAAAAGGAAAATTACTGCTTTCTAAGATTTTGTGTTTGTTATAGATATAAAACTAGTTTTAAATGACAGCAAAAGATTGGAGATTCTCCTTTGAAGTAGAATCAGAAGCTAAAATCATTTCCTTTTGGACAAAAATATCTTTGAACCTTATCAAAGCATATCATCTTCAGGCATGCTCCTGTGTATCACATGGAGTGTAAGATACGCCATATTAGTAATAGCTTGTTAATAATACAACTTGTTATAGATTTGATAGCATACATTGATATATTAATTTGAAAGTAATCTTTTTGTATCAAGATAGACCAAATAATATTGACATTAGTAAAACTACTTATCAATTAAGAAGCTTGTTTGAAAAATGTAAATTAAGCAGTTTCCAATCAAGCAGAAACTGAAAGCACTTCCAAACAAGCGCTAGGTTTGAAACATGCGTACAGATAGTTGGTGGCCTCCGGGGACCTGCCAGTCTTGCTCTTGTTCCCAACTTCGCAGTACTTCCTTTCAGAGACCTGGCATAATGTATAAACTGTTTGCTCTCTGTTTAAACTCTTCTTGGCTGGTTGGCTCTTGTGCCGTTATAGTTGGCTCTCGGTTGTGTATCTGCTTCCCTAAATCTTAATTACTCTTCATTTCACTGCAATCAACGCAGTTAAGTGTTTGAGTCTTTAATTGCGCCTAGTTGGATTAACATTATATTTCCTATTTTAATTCAAACTAGTTAACCATTTATTGAATTAAAATGGGAAATATATTTATCAATTTGACATTTGAAATCGTATCATTTTTTGCCACTGGAAACATATGTTTCGTTTCTTTAGTTATTTATCTCGGACAGATAGAATGGAATCTCTATACTCAGTTCATTCATTCTCTTAAATGCTCACAATTTTTTATTGAACTGATCACAGGTTCATCAACTGGCATTTAGTCCTCACACTGACTCTAAGGGTATAATGGATCTTATTAGATTTCTCTCACCTAAGCATGTTGTGCTAGTCCATGGGGAGAAGCCTAAGATGGCTTCTCTTAAAGAAAAAATTCATTCTGAGTTGGGGATTCAGTGTTATGATCCTGCTAATAATGAAACCGTATGCATCCCTTCATGTCACTATGTAAAAGCGGCAGCCTCTGACACTTTTATTCAAAGTTGCCAAAGTCCAAACTTCAAGTTTCAGAAATGCAGTTCATCAGGAGCCCCTGGCACTTCTATCCAAAGTTGCCAAAATCTCGACACCAAGCCCCGGAAATGCAGTTCAGTTGATGTGTCTAACTCATGTTTGATAGACAGAAGCTTAATACCT
>JANTPZ010009760.1:0-11599 GCA_025593235.1 Vachellia pachyceras | reverse complement strand
CTCCAAATAACTAAGCACAATTTGTTATGGAAAAACCTATCTCTTCTAATTTTTTCATCCCTACAAATTTTTCCTTTTTCACTGTTCTTTTCTGGTCTTTATATCTCCTAAAAACATTTTTTTTGTGTTTAGACAAATATGAATTCGAAATCTCATACTTAAAATGTCAAAATCCCTTTTCCTAGAATTAATGCCAATTGGTTATTAACTGTTCTTTTGAAATAATACCAAACTTTGAGTCCCATATTAAGAATACAAGGAGTAATTCTTTTAACATATGCTTGAAAAGAATTTTCGTGACTGCACTGTCTATAGGATGCAGTAGAAAATAACAATAATAAAAACAGTAATTCTCACGGCTATTGCAAAGGGATAGGCGTAGTAATTGATTAATTATAGCAGGCTTGTTTGACGGAGCGATTGTAAAAGCAAAACGCACATTTAACATTGTATTTTTTTAAAATAAAATAATATCCTTTATATATTTACCTCAATTTGCGTAAGAATACTTCTCTGCCGCATTCCCAAACGGACACATCATCTGTTATACCTTGCAACATGGGTTTCCAGCTTCTAAAATGGCTCTCTTTAATACCTTTTGTGATGCTCAAACTTCTTATATGTTTTTCTTATATTATTTAATCATGAAATTTTATGTAAAATAAGTGACATTTTGATGACCTACAATGTCAAAATAGTGCATTTATTATTATTTTAATTATTTTTAAATAAAAAAAATTAAAATTGCACAATTTTAGAGCATTTTTCTTTGAAAAATAGTAAAAATTTAAAAATAACCATTTAATCACTGTAAAATATCAAAATATGAATAGAATTTAATGATCACAATAACACATAATAGATTAGAGAGAGGCCATTACCTCTTCCAAGTTATGAGAGCCCTAATTGAAAGAAATAATAGTAAAAAAATAAATATGTAATTTAATTTGAAACAAAATAAGCGAAGACAAATAGTTGTTGTCGCGTGTGGACAAGTGTGAATGAAAAAGAAGGACGAACATTAATGCACACGAGCAACTCAATTTCCTCACGGCGCCGAACTCAAAATTCCTACTTCTTCTCTCTCACATACTACTGTCTACTGCTTGTTCTTGTATGTGCAGTGTGCTCCCATGTGTATATAAATATACATACATGTATCCCTCTCTCTTGCCCAATCCCACAGAGAAAACACAGACACAGACACAAAGCATAAGCACAAGACATATCAGACTTGTTCTTGGCCTGAAACTATGGAGTGCCAGGACTGGCCGGAGCCGGTGATTCGGGTGCAAGCTTTAGCACAGAGTGGCATAAACATGATACCAGAACGCTTCGTGAAGCCTGAATCTATGAGACCTGTTGTTGAGAGGAAGTCATCAGTTCGTGATGACATTAACATCCCGCTGATTGATCTGAAGGGTTTGCCCGAGGAGGAGGCGGCGAGGCGGGTGGGCGAGGCGTGCCAGGAATGGGGATTCTTTCAGGTGGTGAATCATGGCGTGAGGGAGGAACTAATGAAGAAGGCGAGAGAGGTTTGGAGAGAGTTCTTCATGCAGCCATTGGAGGAGAAAGAGAGGTATGCGAATTCTCCGACGACTTACGAAGGATATGGAAGTCGTTTGGGTGTGAAGAAAGGAGCCATACTTGATTGGAGTGACTACTTCTTCCTTCATTACATGCCTCTCTCTCTTCGTAACCATTCTAAGTGGCCTTCTCTCCCTCCTTCCTTGAGGTATCTTCTTCTTTGTCGTAATTGTTTGGATTAGTTTATTTCATGTGAATTTAGCATAGAGTTTGATGAATTGTATTCTCCACGCATTCTGATACTCTGTCATTCATTTTTTTTAAGAGGCTGCACGATTCCTCCAAGAGTAACGTTAATATTATATTGCAAGTTGCCCACAACTGTTTTTTCCCCAAACTGTGGGGTAAATCAATGCCAGTGGACATTTTTATTTGTTAAACAAGATTATATAGGTATACAAAGGTCTGTTTGTTTCATAAGAAAACAAAATAATAAATCAAAGGTGGATGAAGTGATTAATGGTTGATGGACTCTACTTCTTTGAACCCGGAACATGGTGTTAATTAAACCGATTAAGTAATAAATCATTCATCAGTTGTAAATAAAAACAATATAATGATATTTAAGTATTAGTAAAAATATCAATATGTTGATAAAGAAGTTTACGAGATGAGACTAGGCTATGACTCTATGTGGTTCACATGCAATAGCAAGAATGAAACCAAAAAAGGGAAACTGTGGGTAGAAAGTGGCTTGTCAGATAACAATGGCTGTATTTGGGGGAGCATTTATACTTCTCAAAAATACGTTTAACAGTATTTTTTTTGCAAAACGAGATAATCCCCTTCACATATTTACCTTGGCTTGAGTAAAAGTACTTCTTTACCGCGTTCCCAAATGGTCTAATTTATATAAAAAAGATGAAATTTTTTCTAATATAGTAATGTTTTTTGTCTCATATGCTTGATGGGTCCATGTGTGATGTACTATTTACTAAATATATGTAACATTTCTCCTCCACCTTGTGTTATTGCGTGTGGCCACCACAATGCTTGATATCATTATTTTTGTTTACTTTTATATCCCAACTCCTTTTTACTCCAATTTCGATGGTTAAAGATCCATGATTTTCATACCAATGAGAGTAAAATAATCAATGTCGGAGAGTTAGTAAAGGAACTTTCAAAAGCTTACAATCCCAAACCCAATTCTCTTTTGAAATTTTGAAGAATATATCATAAAAATTCACATTTAAATTGATATTTTATGTTGGAATGCACTGTGTAGGAAAGTGATTAGTGAATATGGGGAAGAAGTGGTGAAGCTCGGTGGAAGAATTTTGAAGCTACTATCAATGAATTTAGGGTTGCAAGAGGATTTTCTTCTGAGAGCATTTGGTGGACAAGAAGGACTAGGAGCATGCCTTAGGGTGAATTATTATCCGAGTTGCCCCCAACCAGACCTCACACTTGGTCTCTCATCTCACTCCGACCCTGGTGGTATGACCATTCTTCTACCCGACGACCATGTTTCTGGTCTTCAAGTTCGTTCAGGCGATGATTGGATCACTGTCAAACCTGTCCCCGGTGCCTTCATCATCAACATGGGTGACCAAATCCAGGTGCTGATCTCTTAGGATTTCGGGGTGTCTGATGCCCCCTTGGATGCGCCTCAAATTTTTTTAACTTTCCTAAGGTTTTTTTCTAGTTTCATACCCTTAGGCCCCCTTTTATGAAAAGTAGGGTTTTATGATATGCACTGGAGTTATTTACGAATTTTAATGTAGTACGAATCTCCTAAAGTGTGGGAATTAATATTAGGGTTTTCTAAGAAAAATTTAGAGAAGATAGACACAAGATAGCAAGCTATTCACTCCTGATATGTCGGTCTTAAAAAAATTTGACATGCGATTATATGTTTATCTGTCTTCTCACTTTAGGTAAGGAATCAAATTCAGTGTATGTGACGTCTGCGATGTGATTATATGTGTAGGTGCTGAGCAATGCAATATACAAGAGCATAGAGCACAGAGTGATAGTGAACTCAAACAAGGATAGGGTTTCATTGGCATTCTTCTACAATCCAAAGAGTGATTTGCTGATTCAACCAGCCAAAGAGCTTGTGACTGAGGACAGACCAAGCCTGTATCCTCCAATGACTTTTGATGAGTACAGACTTTACATCAGGACTAAGGGACCTTCTGGCAAATCACAAGTTGACTCTTTGAATTCTTCGTCCTCATCATCATAATCAAAAGTCATATTTTCATCTCAAGATCCAGAGATTCCAGGGATATTAAGTTCAAGTATCTTAAAAATCATAATTATTTTAAGGATCAAGGTTATTATCAAGTTTTAATGTGGTTTCCTTCTCCTCATCAAAAGGATTTTTTTTAACTTGATAAGAACTTTGATTTTTTCTTTTTCAAATAATTATGATTTTCAAAATTTTGTTACCTAATTCTTCTTAAAATCTGTCTCTTGGATTCAAAGAGGGGAAAAAAAGAAGCCATTTCAATGTGTGATTAGCCAGTATTATCTAGATTTAGGATATTGAATATTGATAATATCATTATATATATATATGTGTATATGTGAATTTGCTATTAATTAATGGATTTGGCTATCCCCATTTTTGTTTGTTGTACTTTTTGGTAGACCCCACGGTTAAAGTATACTATATTACTATATATTATCTTCTCTATGTGAAAGGGCACGTACAATTATTGGAGGTTGAAAGGGAAAGAAAATAGTAAATAAATATAATTGAGCATTGAGAAACACATGTCAAATTTCAGTTTGTGGGTGTTTCTTATCTCAAAGCATTGAGCCATTGGTTTGGCCAACTGAAGAAATAATCAATGGGTTAATAATTAAATGTGATAAGGTTGTTGTGTATATTTTCCCCAAGTGGTCATTGATGATAACTACAGCATTTTGCCTTCATCAGGAAAAAAAATCAAGACAAACAAAAATGATAGTTGGTTTCCTTAAATGCATGCTTCATTATTGACATTGTCCCTAAAGATTTTTTTTAACAAAAACGTATGTCTCATATTTTGTACGAGTTAGAAATTGTCTAAGTACATTTGAGTTTATGAATACTATATTAGTATTAGAAGATGCTGATTGTAGTGGGAGTAGAGACTTCAATCCTTTGTAAACTTAAGGTTTAAAGTTCATTATATTCGTTTGGGAATACGATAGAAAAGTACTTTTATGTAAGTCGAGGTAAATATATGGAGGAGATTATCTCATTTTATGAAAAAATACTGTTGAACGCGCTTTTGAGGAGTAAATAAGCTTTTCCAAACAAGCACCATGCATCTATATGAATGCAAAAATGCTTAAATGTATCACTTTCAATTGGGTTTAATAACGCTTGAATCTCATCATTTGAAGACCAATTAGATAGTAATTGAAATTATTGTACTTCAAAATAATATTGATCTCTTTTAATTCCATTCTATTTTGATGGTGTAAAAAATTCCAATCTCTCTTGCATATTTGATTCCATTAATTCTCAATGACAAAGGAGAGAAGTATGAGAGACAAATTAAATATTCCAAACTTACAATGTGTCCGTTTAGAAATGTAGTAAAGAAGTACTTTTATTTAAACCAAAGTGAATATGTGGAGAAGACTATCTCGTTTTGAGGAAAAATACAGTTGAACGTACGTTTAACTTTTGGTAACGTTGTTCAAAACAAGCCCAATATAATAAATACAAATTATACAATATTATTAGTAATAAAATATCTAACACATTGTCCATCGGGTGTATAACTGCCCAATAAACCTATTCAACATGATTAATCTTGACTCGAGCTTTTGTCATCAGGGGCAAATTAGAAGTATAATTCTGGTAGATACATATATATTTCATACTAGCTAGCTAATACGGACCCGAACTTGTGTAGTTTAGTAGATAGTTTTGGAAGTATATATAATGGAATAAAGTAGAATGGGAGGGGCATATTTTGGCCAAAAAAAAAAAAGAATGGGAGGGGCATATATATAAATGTACTGTTGTTGGATTGTATGATGATATTATGAAAGTGATATATCAGCACATATATATGTATATATAAGCACGTTTATATAATGAACAATTCCAATATGGTTATGAAAAGAGGCTTTGAGAACCAACGATAAAGATAGACCTGCATTTCAGTGACACATCACGTCACCCCACCATTTGCCCAAGTGCAATACACTGCACACACATATATAATAATATGGCTAAATTTTTTTTAAAAAAAAACTCCCAAACTTCCGGACAATTGCATATATGCCCCGGGTTTTAAAGTTGAGATTTAATTCTTAAAGTTTTAGTGCGTGTTGGGAGATCTATTGAAAGAATGATTTTATAGATTCTAAGATAAATATATGAGAATGATTTTATTTTGATTTATGCACAATTTAATTGGGATCACTTCCCAAACGCTCAATTAAACGCCATGCCGTTAATTTTATTGTTAAGTTCCTGGCAAAGTCCTATGATTAAAAAAGGTGGATACAGTTTCTAATCCTTTAATTTTAATCCCATTTTGGTTTTATTTTTTAATTTTAAAATCAATGGTTTTAGTTCTACAATTAAAAAATTGTTAATATAATTTTTAGTCTTCAAATTTGATCTCATTTTGAATTTGGTTCTTTAAGTTTAAAACTAATTGTTTTAGCCTCTCAATGGACAAAATAGTTCATATTTTTATTAGATTATAGGAATCAATGTTTTAAATAAAATAAAAATTAAAGGATTAAAACTACGAATTTTAAATTTGAGAGGTTAAA
The DNA here is from genome assembly GCA_025593235.1 of Vachellia pachyceras. Classification (NCBI taxonomy): domain Eukaryota; kingdom Viridiplantae; phylum Streptophyta; class Magnoliopsida; order Fabales; family Fabaceae; genus Vachellia; species Vachellia pachyceras. The sequence continues at coordinate 5,278 of JANTPZ010009760.1, read as the reverse complement.
ACAAAAAAGATAATAAACTTAAACAACCAAAGATTGTATTAATAAATTAAAGAAAAATAAATTAATTTTGTCATTAAAAGGAATTCAAATTTTGAAAAATTTAAAGGGGTTACATGCATGCAGCTATCCTAAAGTTTACCGGTTTGTATATTATAGCTTAAACTTTTTAAAACATATCAAATGCCAAATCATCCTTGTTAATTTGATGTGTTAGTCAAGTTACTTAGGATACTTAGGTGTCCTAAGTCCACTTTAAATTTAAAAATAATTTCTTTTGAGAATTAAAATGTAAATATTTTCAACTTCCACGGAATGCATTTTTCAGAATTCAAACATAATTTATATTTAATAGAGATAGAGATATTTTTATTTGACTATCTAACAATATCATATTAAAATATTTTTGAATCTAATTAAAAGTATCTTTTAAAAATGTTTTCTCCCGAGAAATGATGTTTCTCCTAGGAAGTTATCTACCCTCATTTTTTAAATACCACGAACAATATCTTTTTTCCTTTTTGAAATTAGCAACGTTATCATATTGTATTTTATTATGGGCATAGTTAATGATGTCGGCCATGGAAATGAATCTTTTTTAAAAGATCTTTTTTTTAATTAATATTTCGATCTAAATGTCAAAGAACACATTAGCCTCACGGATCTATCACCAGTTCACCACTTATTCAACCTCTTTAATTTCAATGATCCACATTTTCTATATCTTTTATTCCACAAAACTTCTTTTCATTCTTGTGAATCAACGTTTATATATTTAAGCACATTTCTAATTGCATGTCAATATCTTTTTCTATTGTTTTTCCGAAATTGTGTATCAATATCAATCAAACAATATTAATTAATATAAAAATGAGAAATTTAGTCTTATGTCTCAAATAAGCAAATTATTTAAGGAATGGTCTCATGGATGAAAATATTTAATAAGAGGTCCCAATTGACAACATGAGGTCCTTGTATTGACAACATCATGCGCTGTGTTGACAACACCTCATATTGTCAATGTGACATCTCATTAAATATTTTCATTCATGAGACAATTCCTTAAATAACTTACTTATTTGGAACTTAAGACTAAATTTTCCTGTAAAAATTACAATCATAAATCCTATTCTTTACAAATTAACAATGATATAATTCATTTATGAAATCTTCGTTTTCTTTCCTATTTTGTTTATATTACATTACAGATCTAGATAAAAAAAAACAATCTAGTTGAACCATAACTTATCTAATAATTAGATATTAGGTTTGTTTAGCAGAGCATTTGGAAAAGTGAAACACACGTTTAACATTATTTTTCACAAAACAAGATAATTTCATTTACATATTTACCTCGGTTTACGTAATAGTACTTCTCTACCATATTTTTAAACATGTATGTTAATATAGGTAAAGCGGCATTCATTACACTGGTGTTATTTTTTTTTATACATCCTACATCTCCTTATGTTTTTTATATCTTAAGTTGCCGTGAGTACTGAAAAAAAAGATTAAGGTATTGGATGCAATTAGAAAATTGATTATCTTGCTAGATGCTATTCCTCATACAGTTGAAATAAAAGGCAAACCTAAATAGAAGAAAAACTAGGAACTAGCATTAGAGGCTAAAATCTCCATCAGCAACTCTGGATTGAGAATTTGCAATCCATTGACTTTGTTCAGAGTCCTTTTCACAAGATTATCTGCGATGCCATTGGCGTTTCTAGCTTAAGTAGAGTCATTTCTAGCATCGCATATTGTGATAATGCGTTTCCTTTTTATTTGATGAGATAACCTTAATATATCATATTTAATTTGTCGATTCCATGAGCATGGCAATATAGGCTAAGACCTTGTTTGGAAATCTGTTTTAGAATAGTTTTCATGAGGTTCAAGGCAAAACCTATGTTTTAGAGAATAGATTTTAGAAGAATAACTTTATAGGTTTTAAAACAAAACTTATGTTTTGAAAGGTTTTTGCATTTGGGAAGTTATTGGCTTTTACGGAGTTTGAGGCAAAAAGTAAGTAGAAAAGATGAAAGAAAAAGAAAAAATAGAAAACTTATTATGCAAGAGAGTATAATTTAACAAGAAAATAATTTTTAAAAAATCTAAATTTTAAACTTAAATTTTATTATAAAACTTAGGTTTTAAAAAAATACGAGTATTTTGATTATTAAATAATTAAATCATGAAACCAGGGGCAAATTTCACTAAAAGCAAATTTCACTTAGATTTCAGACTGTTTTGCCCTTTTACTAAAAAGAAGGGGTTGTTGATTATTAAATAATTAAATCATAAAACCAGGGGCAAATTTCACTTTTTCATCTTTGGTTCTAAGACTGATTGTCCCTTTCCATCATTTCAACTCTGGAATTCTGATCAATTGGTTCAGAATTCCCAAAACTTCTCTTATCCATCCAATACACCTAAGTCCAAACTATGGAAATAAAGCATTCTCTTATCTTTCATCTGTTTCACCGTGTACCTAAGGCAAACTAAATTTCCAATGTGATTTGTACGCTACAAGTCATTTTGTTTCTTTTCTGTGACCCAAAAAACACACATTTGAGAGAGAGAAAGAGAGAGAGAGAGAGACCATTTTCAATGGACATGAGTTGTATAGAGTCATTCAGGCCTTATAGGGTCCATTTTATCAGCATTATCCCATCGCATCGTCCCACTTTGTGTAAAGTTGAGTAGAATCTTTGGGCCAAAGGGTCATCTTGTGGATGCAGTGCCCTAATTTAAGGAATATGATAGATGGTGAGCGGCCCAATAATGGGCCCAAATTTATTTCACAGTACTTGACATGAATTTTTCTTCTTATCGATGACAATTTTGTTTGATACACTGTCGGGTACTAAATGTGAGCTTATCTCCCAATCTTCTTGGTTCACCACATTGTGAGGAATAACCAATTCTGTCAAACTTAACCCTTGATGATGAAATGATTTATTTTATATGTATCTGTTCGAATCATTATCAGATATTAAATGTAAGCATCTCCTTAATAGAGATTCAAACATTGATTCACTACATTATGAAGGGTTAACTCATTCCACTAAATTCAATAGCCATTGGTTGCTCGAAATGATTTTGATTAACATGCTTCATGATTTTAATAGAGAAAATTCTACTAGGAAGTAAAATTTCATGTGAGTGAATAACATCATTTAATCATTTATAAGCGAAAATGATTTTTTCTTAAATGTTCACATAAAATCACGAGAGATCTTTTGTATCGAGGCACTTGATTTCGAGTAGAGTACAATGACATCATGCAATCTACTAATCAACTAACTAACACCAGTGTTCCTGTTTATATAAAATCATGAAAAAGAGAGCTGAAGAATAGTCACAATTGAAAATGTTGGGTTGTGCCTGAGGGAAATTGTGTATTTACGACTCTGATACTTGATGGCTTATATTTCGCTTCGTTTGAAATTACAAGTAGGACAGGATTAGAAAAAATAAATAAATATATAAAATACAAAAAATTAAGATTTTGCTCCAAGGCATCTCATAAACTCAGTTTCCAAGTAAAGAAAGAGACTACGTTTTCTTACCACTTATAATGCACATCGTGTTTCAAAAGTCTCACATTTCAATAGTAAATTCGTAATTCAACCATCACAGTCAATAATCAAGATGCATTAAAAAATTGGGCATTTTAACCTCAATATAGAATTATCCAACTTGCCCAAGGGATATTGCCCTCGCATTAACTGATAAAGAAACACAACAAATATTATGTGTGACAAGAAGAAAGATGTGGGGGGGGGGGGTTAAGTAACCATACTCTGTACATTCAAGCAAAGTTCAACAGATTAACAAATTAGAATAAAACATATTCTAATCTATGATTTATATCGTACACTAAATATCATCTAGCTGAAATTAAACATAATCCTTCATACATTATCCTTTAGACATAGACCTGGTTTGAGAAAGGGGCCAATATGTGTGCTGTTATTTCATGGGGCTATAGCATCTAGGGCTTGCCCCTCCTCATGCAAGATGGACATTTGTATTGCTTTATGCTTTCGGCCTTGGCAGGGGTAATCTTCACACATTTACCGTGGAACCACCTCTCACAGACATCACAACCAATCCAAAATTCATCTGCATTGTAATTTCCACCACAGCTCCCACAAAGTGTTTCGCTATGTTCATCTTCATCCTCATCATAACCCTCATCAGTAAACTTCGGATTGCTTTTAACTTGCCCATCACTTGATCTCTGCAGATAAATTTGCTGTACATCAAATAAGGAATACATATACCTGCATGCCATTGATTTGTTCGAAGAAGGCTTGTAAACCTTGACTCTCACAGCAATTTTGTTCTCTTAGCAGAATAACAGAAAGCCAGCGTAGATGAGAATAAAGTTTTGCGCAGTACATTCCAATGAAATACGCTCCGGTTTCCATTTTATTGGGCAGTGACTACTACAAAAGTTAACATTCTTAGACCTGGTTTGGTGTTTAACTACTACTTCCCCATAGCTGAATCTAAAATTTTGTAACAAAAATTACTACAGATAAATGCAAACTGTTTCAGAGTGATGCATGAATAATTGAACCCATGACCAACAAAGCGAAGCCAACATGCTGATAAACGTGAACTGCATTTTATTTTCAATTTTTTAAAAAGAAACAGACGTCAACTAAAAAGAAATTACTGACCTTAATGCTTCCCCTGGACTTGCTTCCACTGTCTATAGTTGGCTTGTCCTTTATGGGTTTTCTTTCAGTAACAACTTCAAAGACAGTGGGAAGATCATTGATCAAGCTAAATAAGCGCTTCCTGCCATAAACAATCAAATTCGTCATCAATAAAAAGATCCATGTGATTAGTAGCAAGTAGCAAATCATAGGAGGGACAAAAGCTAAAACAAGAAAAGAAATCAGAGATATTGCATCTACTAATATCCGTTCCTATTCTGGTAGTTTCACTATAAATGGCATGTGACTCAATTTGTTCCCCTCATAAAAATCTGTAGATCAAACGTTTCAAATAATTTCTGCCAGCCAAAAGTTGCCAACAATTATTTTAATTAAAAAATCTGCACAAGATCTAGATGGTACCTTTCATTGCGGTTGAGACGGGCTCCAAGATAAAATGCAACGGAAAGTAGCCATGAATCACTGTGAACAGCAACTAGAGAAAGCCAGTCCCTGCGAACCATGCCATCCCTAGCAAAATTGATTCCGAGAGCTGGCTCAGGAAGCTCCGGGGGAACTTCCTCTGCTGGCAGAGTTACTTCCCAGGTTTCATT
>JANTPZ010009758.1:0-14824 GCA_025593235.1 Vachellia pachyceras | reverse complement strand
TTCTGGAGGGCAGTATTGGTCAATCTCAGCTCCAAGTATTGCAATTGGTATATTAACCCCTGAAAACAACAACACCCAATGATTTATTCTACTCTTAGATGTTACTTCTTAAGTGCAGGAGTGTGTTCTAAGAATAACTCAACGTTGCACAAAATAATAACATAATTTTTTATAGATACCCTTGATGTCATCCACAGTGACAAATGATGGATGAAAAAGCACAGCAGCTTGAATCATTCCAGACTTGGAAAGTTCTACAACACACTTTGCTGACAAGAGGAAAATATCAGCACTATTGAATCCAGATGTTCGTCAATGTTAAACATAATTGCACCTCATCTATTGATTCATGTTATTAAGCTAATCCATCAAGTATATTTCTTGTGGGACTGATGAAGTTATTAGTCACTCACCGCCCCAACAAAAAGATGCAGCCCCAATAGTCAAAGTTCCCATAATTTTTAAGGCTTCAATTACTGGTTTTGCATCTTCAAAGGCTTGGTTCTTTTCTTGCAGTATAAAGAATCAGAGAGTGATACGTTAGTCATACAACAATGACACAAGTGATTGGGTTTCAATATAATGATAGAAAATAGTAGCAAGAACTAACTGGTTCATGATCTTTTAGCCAAACTGGCAGAGGTCTGCTGGCGTTTTCATAGGCAAACGGATCTCCATACAAGAAGTCAGGAACCACCACATAGTACCCTTTAGCTGCAATCTTATCTGCAAGCTTCCTGTACAATGAACAAGTAGCATATTCGTTTTACAGAAATATAACACAGCTCATAAGAATCCAACATTCAGTGGTGCAATAAACGAAACCATTAGAAAATTATGAGTTAAGCGACATTTCCAGGTAAAGTGAGGTATGAGGATTAAGAACAGTAATATTACTTAGTGTCCCTATTTTAGTTTTGTAAGAATTTAATAACATCTCGACCAAATCCCACAGATACCTTCTAGATATGACAAGAAGGAAAATGGAGTAGCTTTATATTATCATCTCAACATATATGTTATTATTCTAGAAGTGCAAGAGAAAAGCTATTGATTATAAATCCCTCTCAGTTCCATCAGACATCACTTTGTGACTGCAGAGAATGAACTTTAAGATATGGACTAATTATACAAATAAGTTCAGCTATAGTTTTCAGCTTGATGAGAAAACAGGAAATTGAAAGATGAGTTCAGCGAAAAAATAGACACACCTTAGAATAGGAGCCTCATATCCTGCAAGATGAGTCATACACAGTAAGTCAATATGTGAGAGGGAGATACAGAGTCGCAAACAGGAATAAAAAAGCAAAGAATTGGAACTGCGTTTTGTATTCACTGAAAGCACTGAGGCAAGCAAAATTTTAATGGTGATGAGAGACTATCAAAGAAAACTTAAACTTATCATCATGGAAAACGAATGATTCCATGAATCAAACTCAGTTTGTAGTCAAATCATAACAACGACAATCTGATGAATTGAAACGGCAACGTGTCATCTCAATGAAGCTTAAAATTCTAAGATGATCAGTACACACCATCACCACCCTAACAATCTTAAGTACAGAACATGGAAGGATTTGAATGTTGTCAGAGCAAGAGGTAGAAAATTTATGATTAGAAGATACCAAAAACTTCTGACACCAAAATAACGGCGTGCTTAGAATAGGAGAGGCCAGTGACATAAGAGTTGAGTCCACCAAGTTTTTGAACGTGGCCTGCTCCAGAGTTTGGGTCCAAGATTGGTGGGTTTGAGCAGCACTCAGGGCCTGACATTTTTCAGTTTTCACCTCTAATTTCTGCAATGGTTGGTATCATTTTCTGACCCTTCCGGATAAACCCTGGCTACTTAACTTCTACACCTCTTGAAATAGAAGTAAGACCAGACCTGACAAGAACGATAAATTCCAACATTCCATTTGTTATATTCCAATCATTTCTTTAAAATATTGAAGCGGAGTGTTACAAGCAATTGACGACTCCTTACATAAATTCATTAAAAATTATGGTCAAAAGTATCTGCTATTAGTTTATCATTTCCCCCATGTACTGTTGTCGTATAGGCAATAATTAACTAAGCTATTCCACACAATTATTGTTTTATGAGAAATGAATTTGCAGTTTGAATTTCCAATTTCATATCAAACAATTTTTATAAAGTCTTTATCAGCCAAATGTCGTTGACTCTGCAGTTCCATGATTTTCATTCGGGCAACAGATTCATGCAACTTATGGTCCACATCGTCACAAGCTCGAGTAGCTTAGGATTAATATGGCAAATATATTTCCTCAGTGCCATTCGAAGTTCAGATTTTCCCAAAAGCAAAGACTGAAATTTGTCTCCTTTCAAGAGCAGCGACAATTATGTGCCTTCTCCATTAGAGGTTAATGCTTAATAGCTAGCTACTAAATGTGCCATAAAAAAGAAAAGAAAAATATCTTTAAAGGAGCTCGCAAAGCTTTATTTGTAAATTGGTGGCTTTCCTTCCTTCTTGGAGCCAAAGCAGCAAGCCTATTTGGATAAGGAGCCAGAGAAATGTACTTGGCCATCAAGGAAATTATTTTGACCATTGACCTACTTATGGCAGGCAAGTTCTTCACCCTGTAAATAAAGCTTCGAGAAGTCATTTCCAGCATTAAAAACATCAAAATGGCAATGCACAATTCCATTCATATGGTGGATTTTGCTCCACCTTCAACCATGAACACAAGCTTATGCCGAACCACAAATTATGTGTCTATTTATTTAATTTGTTTCTCAATTTTTTTGGCTATTATTCTCAAATAAACATCCTTCCAAGTACTGCCAATTTCCTAACATATACATGCATTAGGTTCTTCTAATAAATTGTTGTCATTGGACACAGCTAATTTCGCTACCGCAACCCCTGAGACAAAGCTGGCAACTTTAACATTTTGCCTACTCAATGGAAGACCGCTTTCAATAATTCCAAGGCACAGCAAGGATTGGTTTTTTTTCTCTCCCTGATGCTAATTGAAATAAAATATTGTTCACAGAGAAAGAATTCACCGCCCCAGCAGAAACCTGCAGCTCCCATGGCAGTAAGCCAGTAACGCCTTCACTTGTAAGAGCAGCAATAAGAGGTTTTGTATCTTCTCATGTTTTATCCTACTAGGAAAATATATCATATTAGATGAAAAAGTGAAAGGATTTGTTGGTTTGCCTGTTTTTTTTCCACATGCTTCTTCATCTTGTTGCGACTCTCCTGTAATCCTATTGAAATCATAGTAGATCTGATTTTCTTTGTTCTGGACAACCGGACCCTTGAATGGATGAGTTTTCCCATATTAACAATCATTATTATAATGTCTCTTGCACTATTTAATTTCTACTATATATTTGTTTATTTATTTCCTCCAGGCTTTTACAAGTGATAGGAAAATTTAATATCTGTTGCTCTCGAATGCATGAGCCTTCTTCTGCTTGTCTCTATCAAAATGAGGGTTGTGCAGGTCAAAGCAGTCACCATACAGAAGATCAGGAACAACCGCCAAGAATCCCTTAGCTGCCACTTTGTCCGCAAGTTTCCTTTACAGTAAGACTATGTCAATTTTTTTTTTTACACCAGGAATTTGGTGTTTGAATTTCTCAAGAGGGATTGGGTTTGTTTGGATAGACCATTGGGAGAACGGACACAGATTCCGAGATAAATATGTGAAAGGAGTTTTATCTCAATAAGCGCAAGAGTGGATTTTGGTTGCCCAAACAGGCTATCCAAACAAGCCTAATGTGTGAAAATATCGTTATTTAGAAGTGGTGCCTAGAAGTAATTTCAGAACAACGTAGCGTTGACTGTTAAGTTTAAAACTTTCACTGTCATCGATCATCTTCAAGCTGGTACAATTGTTATTGCAGTCGACTGAACAGTGAGCAAATAGTTGTAAATGATATAAGAAAGGGCGGATGGGAAGGTGCGTTTTCTACCAGAGACATCAGAAATTAGAAGGATGGCTCATTTGGAATAAGGAGGTCCTGTGACGTAGGTTTTGAGCCCTGCAAGTTGTTGGACAGTCTTGTTCCATTTGAGGACGAGGTCAGTCAGGTTTGGCGGATTCTCAAAACACAAAGGATCTGACATTTCTAAAACAGTGTGATTACTGTTAACCAATGAGAATTGAATTTTTTTAAGCACATATTTAAGACAATTATATTTGAAACCATCCAGCGCTTTTCTCTATTTTTTTACAATAATTTTAGGAAATGGGCTGGGTTCAACCACAATTTAAGGATATGATACCTAACTCATGATCCACTAACGATTCTGACCACGTTTGCTTTTCGGCCGAGGCCCCGCCCAGGAATGAACCAATTCACTGCAGACATCATTTGAGAGGTTTACCAGGAGAATGAAGGCCCATTGATAAGTTCTTCGTACAATGGGCCCAACAAATTGCTTCCCCTACCCATCTGCAAACCTGTAAGCATCTCCAATTTAAAGATACATTGGTTTAAGTGGTGAACGACTTGATTCAGTTTAGACGAAGTTAAAAAATGCAAAAATCCTCATTGAAAGACCCATCCACCACAATGAGGTATACGACATGAATTTGATCTTAATTTAAGGAGTATCTATTATAAATTATTGATACGAGCGTAGTTGGTTGGTTAGGGATACGGAAAATGTTCAAACTTGTAAGCACGTGTTTATATTGGTGGCATAGACTACTTTTACAAAGTAATTTACTGTACACAAAATAAGTTTTATTTCCACTTACTTCAATGTCCATATGCATTGGTTTGGATTAGTCGTGGAAGTTGCTTTCTCAATGTGATGTACGATCCAAAAGATAAATATGTGAAATGTTTATCCTGGCTTGCTTGAATATAATTTGCAACACCATGTCAAACACACCCATTGTAACACTAATGCAAACAGGTCATAAGATTCACATATGGCCAGCTTTGTTGCCTTTAATCTTGACGTATTTTGCTAATTTATGTGTTTGTTTCGTATTCCCTTCACTCATTTTTATAAGTGGTAACTACTTAAATTATGTAAAATGAACTATCAACTAGGATTAGTTAAAATCAATAAATATGTAAAAGATATAACCTTTTCAAACACACTATTATTTATGAAGACAGTGAGTGAAAAATAGTGAGTGAGAAAAAGAATGCAAAAAAAGATGAACGCCAAATGTAAGCGACTAAAGGTAAAAATGGAAAGCATATTAAATTTTTAGACAAAGAAATTGTTGATAAACCACAGAGAAAAATGTTTATTATAAATAGAAGCGAAGGGAGCATAATAAAATAATCAAATGTTAATCCTGAGTATAACATATCACAACAAATTAAATAATCCCTATTACGTAGCTTTAACCATTCAATTCATATTTCAACACGTATAAATTAACATATGAACACTCACATATTTCATAAATCAACGAATAAACATTTACATCCTTATTTTTTAAATTTTAGTGGAGTTAAATAACAACAATGTGAGGTATTAATATGTGTATTTATCTACTGGTGGGGTCCATCACCACCACCATGCATTAAATACATATTTAAGTTGCTTGCATACCCATTAAATTCCACAATGTCAACCTTGAAAAGGAAACAAATAAGAAACTGGAGCCAAGTGGGTGGAGAGTTTTGTGAGTGGCTGGTGGGTCCAGCCCCCACAACTATCCAAAAGCCCACTCCAGAAAAATAAGAAATAAATAAAAGATGTCCAAAAAACTGAAAAAAAAATATCAGTGGGGCCCACTTGTAAACCAAAAACAAGGTTGGGTGCCCACTAAAGACTCTAACAACCATCCAACATCCTGCCCATTCTAAAATCTTCAATTCCATAGATGTAGTTATCTCATGCATAAGAGTCATTCATTTTAAAAAACACTACTTTAATAATTTGATTAGAATAGATTTCCCTGAAAAATTTTGAACTTTTTAAATAACTTTTATATAAAATTGTTTTTCAAGAATTTCAATCATCCCTTTGACACAAGGGTTAATGAGATTTTCACCGGAAATTTAAACTTGTATATAAACGGAATGAAATTTTCACATAAGTCGATATAAATATGTAAAAAGAGTTTTATCTCAATTTATGTAAATTTAATTCTAAACGTGATTGTTAAATATGCACTACGATCATGATTAAAAAGGCCTTCTAGGAGCTATTCTTGTTCCAATGACTTACCATTACTTTTGTTTTTCCCGAAGAACCTACCATTGCATATTTGTGACATGCAACTCATTTTTTATTTTCAATTAAACTCGTAGATTTTCTGCCAAACTTTTGAGTTTTGGAATATAAGCAACAACCTTTTCGCTCAAAAAAGAAAGAACATAAACAGCACTATTAGCTACTCATTATGTGTTGAATAAGGTGTTATCTTTATCCGGCTTGTCTGGTTTGCAGCTTCTTCCTCAACCTCATGTCCGCGTCCCTGATCTCTGATCTCTGAGGAACCACTTAATTCCCAATTTCACCCTTTGTGTTTTTGACAAAAATAATAAACCTCATTGATTTGAGCGCTCTCTCTCTCTCTCTCTCTCTCTCTCTCTCTCAGTAGCCCCGTTGCTCCCCGGGCTGGCCACTCCGCAATAGTAGCCGAAGCTTCGGCGACGATCTGGCTCGTCCATGGAGGTCTCTACCAGAGGTAGTCCCTGGGACGATGTCGTAGAGATGACCAAGGCGGCTCAGGGGAAGGGCTGTGACCCTTTAAATTGGGCTATGCAGATACATTCACATTTGAACTCAGCTGGAGAGTCCCTGCCTTCGTTGGAGCTTGCTAACGTTCTAGTATCGCACATTTGCTGGGAGAACAATGTTCCCATTATGTGGAAGTTCCTGGAGAAGGCCTCCATGTTAAAGATCGTGCCCCCTATGCTTGTTCTTGCTCTGCTTTCTGTAAGGTGTGTGTGATTCAATTTTTATTTACTAAATTTACCCACCGGGGATTTAGCGGTGATCGATTTGCTGAGCCATTCTTATTGGAGTTTCTTCTGTTCACTTTTGTATTCACTACTTTATCATCCGATGAGATTGAAATGGCTTCTGCATTTATGGGTTCCCTAATGCGTTGCTCTTTTGGGCATTGATGAGCCATACTGATTCTTCTATTCTTCTTCTATTTTTTTTCCAGGGTTATTCCTTGTAGAAATTTCCAACCAGCGGCATATAGGCTATATTTGGAGCTCCTCAGAAGACATGCTTTTGAGCTTAAATCTCAGATAAATGGGCCAAATTATTCAAAGTAAGATTCGATTTTATCTACCAGAAATCTAATGGATTTCCTCATCTCATATCTTTGATGTCTTCAAAATCTATATCTATATATCAATATATAGCATTAAAGTCAAATAAACCTCATTATTCTCAAGTCACGAATCGCGTGACTTATTTCTTGAAGTGCAATGCATGGGACTCACACTTGTTATATATTAAAGTCTATGGAACTGCAATCATGCTGCTCTTTGATATTTTATTTGATATGCTCTGCACCATCAAAGCTTGATTGCTCATATTTTCTCTGTACTTCTGAATTCTGTATCACATCAAATCCTGTTTACATTATCACTAAAGTGACTAGCAATCTGTTGCTTCAGTGTATGTGTCACCAGTTAACCGTTTTCTGTTAAATTGAAGGCTTAGTAATCCTAAACTTGGTTTTCATCCTTCATGGGTCTTGCTGGTAGGGTATGAGAAAGCTTAAGCACATATCAAATAGCTGAATGACAGTGCACTTATTATATCTATGATTGAATAAGAGGAGTTAAAGAGATCAATTGGGCTATCACTCTTGTGGGGAAAGAGAACTCCTTTCTCTATGATCAGTGGCGGATTCAGAATCTTGACTTAGGGGGTTCAAGATAAATGGATTCAAAATAAGTGGGATTTATTCTTAATATGTTTTGAGGATAATTTGAGTAAAAATTTAGTGGATTCAAAATTAGTAAATGAGTGGATGCAAAATAAATCACATAGTACTAATATATACCTAATTTTTTGGAAGTCAAGGGGTGCGGCTGAACTCGCTCAAATGCAAGCAAGTCTGCCCATGTCTATGATGAAGCTGGAAGCAACAGTTCCTATCATTTTGTTTAACCACAAAATACATTTAGCTCCATTTTATGTCAAGATTGCATGATAAGGTTTTGATTGTTTGAGAATGTATTGCAGATGCTAGTTAAAGAATGAGTGAATTTTATCTTAAAATTGGCGCCATTCTTTACGCACGAGTTGCTTAAACTGGTGATATTAATAGGTGATTTTGTTGAGTGAGGTGGTTTCTTTCATTATCTAATTCTTTCACTTCTGCTTTGGACAGGGTCATGAAGACAATAGATCGTGTCCTTCATCTTTCCCAGATATTTGGCCTTACACAAAGTGGGCCTGGCATTATAGTGGTTGAATTTATTTTTTCAGTTGTCTGGCAGTTGCTTGATGCTTCAATGGATGACAAAGGGCTGCTGGAACGTACTACTGAAAAGAAATCCAGATGGGCAAATCTATATCAAGAAATGGAATTGGATAGGCATGATAGTTACAATGATAAAAAGACTGAGCATCAAGAGAAATTGCAGAATTTAAATACTCTTTTGGCTATTGATTTAATTGGGCAATTTCTGCAGGATAAAAAATGTTCGAGGATTCTTTACTTGGTTCGCCAAAATATGTATGTGCTTGTACTCTTACATTGTGTTTCTTCTGAAATAGTATTGTCTAAATGCAGTGTTATTTATGAGTTCAATCATAGCTGATTTATTCATTATGACATACCCAACTCTTTTGGTATGCCATAAAATTTCTGATTTCCCATGCACTTCTTTTAGTTATCTTTTGGGTTAAACTATGCTTGCTTCCTTGAAAATTGGCTTAATTATATGATCCCCCCTCTATCTCAAATCCTACATTGCTTTTGTTGAAACCAAAAGATATCATTCATCTAAACACATTCTGTATAAAATACCCTCAAGGTCTTTAAGAAAATCATTTCTGAAAATTAATTAAAATTGTTATTAAAAGGTTTTTCTGAAAATCATTTAAAAAAACAATTCGATATTAAAACAAGAGTATATTTACAACATAAATTTCTTATTGAAATATAAATAGTTAATAGAGAATAACTATTGATGCTTAATTTTAACAATAATATGTGCTAAATTTGTGTATTTAATGAACATAAATACGGTTATAAATAAACGACATTAAGAAAAGAACTGAATTGATTTTTTTCAAACACAAAAGAATTTGCATTGGAAATGATTTTTAAGGAAAAAAAGTATGATCCTTGACATAGCCAGCATGGTTTTAGTTGTAGGGTTCCTCACTCCTTCCAAGAGACATAAGTGTAAACTTTCATAATAGAGCAGAAGACAGTGCAATGGAGCCATATCTTCTTTTTTTGTTTGGGGGGGGGGGGAGGTGGAGTAAATTTACCCTTATTGCTTCAATGAAATGATGATTCAATACTAATTCTATTTTGCATTTCTTGGACTGATGATCTCTATCTTCACACCTTTCTTTCACTTTATCAGGCCTATGCACTGGCAAATTTTTATCCAGCAGCTTCAACTGCTGGGAGCTAATTCCTTAGCTTTGAGGAAATCAGGAACCATAAGTTCTGAGGCAATTCTCCAATTTGCCTCAGATACTGACGTAGTCTTGTCTGAAGAACCAAAAATGAGCTCACAGCAAAAGTTCCGAGCACTTTTGGCTTTTGAGCATCTTTCCTCTTCTGCATCGCTCTGCCATGGTGCTAGCCATTCTGCTCTCTGGATTCCTCTTGATCTGGTATTGGAAGATGCCATGGATGGCTATCAAGTTAGTACAACGAGTGCTATTGAAATAATTAATGGTAAGACTTAAATTAGCTCTTAAAATCTGATGTGAATGGTTGATATTATCTCTTTAACAATTGATTCACTTGTTTTCCCAGGCTTAATAAAGACCCTTAGAGCAATAAATGGCACCTCTTGGCGTGATACTTTTTTGGGCCTCTGGTTAGCAGCTCTTCGTCTTGTTCAGAGGGTCAGAGTTCTTCCTCTACCAATTACTTTATTTTTCTGTGAAGTTTTGGGTTATACTTTTCTTGTGCATCATATCTTCTAAAATTCATTTTATGTTTGAAGTTTCTCAGTTCAAAGCATTATATTAACCCTGATTATAATTTTTCCAGCCAAATCCATGTTTGTTCACGTGCTTATGTCAAAGATACTCCTGGGATGAGATTGATTAGTCCGATCTTTTTTTTCTTTCATTGATTGATATACGGATTTGCTTATTACTCCCAGAGTCCCAATTGGTTACTGACACAATTAATTTGACTTGGTCATTGCATTAATCTAATAAGGAAAAAGGAGATGTCATACTTGTTTACCTTATGCTTCTTAGTTAAGATGGCATCACATGCATTTTCTTTTTGATTAAAATTTCTATGTACTTGTAGGAAAGAGATCCTATTGAGGGCCCTATGCCTCGTATTGATACTCGCTTATGCATGCTCTTATGTATCATTCCTCTTGTCATTGCTGAGTTTATTGAAGAAGAGGAAATGACACCAATTCACGAATCAGACAGTGGTCCAACAGATCACTTGAAGGAGAAGAGTGTTCCAGGAAAGTATCGCAGTGAATTAGAATCAAGTCTACAGGTATTGGGTGATTATCAGAGCTTGCTTGTCCCACCTCAATCTATTGTTGCTGCTGCGAATCAGGCTGCAGCCAAAGCAATGCTATTCGTTTCTGGTATTACAATAGGGAGTGCTTACTTTGAGTCTCTTAGCATGCAGGAGATGCCAATTGACTGTTGTAAGTAACATGCTTTTAGTATAAACCAGAAGTCGTGCATATATTTTCAACAATGATAGCAATATCTATTAACTTCAACTTTTTCTTTAGGCATTTGTCTGCCATTTGTGGCTTTCTATGAATACTAACGAACGCATAAATCTTAACATGTTGAGGTGAATTCCATCTACCAAATAGGAGTATTATAACGTGGCTGAGGGTCTATGAATATACAATCTTTAATCTAATGCGAACATTATGTGATCTTTGGCAATTATACTGATTGTAAACATTGGGAATACCCAAGACAGGAAGTTATTGATTGACACTTGACTTTATGTAGTGCCCTAAATATACTGTCCTATTTGCTGCACTTTGCTTGTGTTTTTGATTTTGTTTGAAGTCCATCATGTTCAATTAGGTTCCCTGTCAAGATTTTTGAAAGGCATTCATCCAGTACAAAATTTGAGCCTGTGGCAACTTAAATGTAGTGAATACAAAGAAGCCTCCTTAAATGCTACAAATATCATCCTTTGAAGAACATAATATAGACACTAGTGAGAATACGCATCTGTGGCATATCATGATGTTGTATGTAAAAGGAGAGAAGGGGCGGTATTGTGTTGTAGGACCTGGAGCCTTTTATTTATTTGTGTGAATTCCTTAATTTTTTTAGTATTTGCTTTTCCTGGAACCATTGATTCTAAATTTGATATTTGGTTATTTACTTTTAATTACTTTAAAAGGAATCTGTATTCTTCCTTTCACGTGTCAAATATGTGCAGCTTTTTAATTAGGATAATTATTTGAAATGCCTTGTTTTTAAAAGGTCAAATGACTTTGGATCTTATTTTTCAGCTGGAAACATGCGGCATCTGATAGTTGAGGCTTGTATAGCCCGAAATCTGCTCGACTCATCTGCATATTTATGGCCAGGATATGTGAGTGGACATATCAATCGATTACCTCAGTGTCTGCCAACTCAAGCACCTGGATGGTCATCATTTATGAAGGGAGCAGCACTTACTCCACCTATGGTAAATGCTCTGTTTTCAAGTCCTGCCTCAAGGTAAGATCCCTATTTATGGTTTTGGTGGTGCATCCTTGAGAAGTTCTTGTAATGTCAACCTCAGGGCATTACTGTAAAGTATTTGCTCCTCTGTGTAAAGTATTGGGTGGAAGTATCAATTGATTACCTCTGTGGTGGCCTCTACTTATGAACTTATGGTCTTCATAACACTTCCCATTTTGGAAGCTTGTATGCTTTGTTATAATATAATAACAAGAATATTCTTAGTTTATTCACTGAGATCCAAGATTATACTCATGCCCTTTACAGCTGACATATAAGATTTATGGTGGCTGTATTTGGTGGTTTTTAAATTTTAAAGTTTGAAGGCCTGGTCTTCGGTTGTTCTTTTTCTTTCCAGAAGTCAAGTATATCAGATGCTCTTTTTTTGTAAATTTACTCAAAGGTAAAGCTACTGAATTTACGCTCCTGGATTTGATGGAAGCTTAGCAGAACTGGAGAAAATTTTTGAGATTGCTACCAAAGGATCAGAGGATGAGAAGATATCTGCTGCCACCATTCTTTGTGGGGCATCCCTACTTAAGGGATGGAATATACAGGTAATGGAGTTGGAAAATGTACCCTATAGAAACTTTAATCTCTAGTTCCTTGTTCAGGAGCATGAAGCATTCTCTGTAAACTCTTTTATGCAGGAACACACTGTTCATTTCATTATTAGGTTATTATCTCCACCAGTTCCTGCAGAGAGCACTGAAGGCAACAACCATTTGATTAATTATGCTCCAACGCTTAATGTACTCGTTGTTGGAATTGCACCAGTTGATTGTGTTCAAACATTTTCACTCCATGGCCTGGTAAGTTTTATTCCAAATTCATAACGAAAAGTAGCTTGTTATAATATCATAATTCTTTCCAAAAATACAGGTGTGGGTCTAAACTTATTCTTTCCAGAGTTTGGATTTTTACCAATTTGAGTGACGCTTGTTAAGTAGAAATTGGTTTTAATACCTTTAGATAGGCTATAGGTATAGAATAAGTATATGGAGCTGGTTTGGCAATCTCCGGGTTTTTGGACTGGGAAATTTGCTTTGAGTTTATTTGCATGATAAATGTAGATCGAAATAGAGAGCGGGAATGAAAGGAGCCAACAAATACATTCAATACTGAATGGTATTTTAAATCTCTTGGGCTAACCGTGATATTTAAAGCTTTATTACGCCCTGTAGCATCACCAGCGCATAGTCAAGAGGTAAATTGTAATAGACAAGGTTAATTTTAACTTGGTAAATTAGGTCTGGGAAACTATATAAAGCTATAACCTTTTGATCATTTTCTAAATTTTGTTTTCATCTGTTTGCTTCTTTTTATCCTGGGAAGAGGCAGGACTTGGGTAGTGAGGATTTATCTTTTTTTTTTTATTAAATGCAATCTGGAAATCTTCCATCAGGTCCCGCAGCTTGCTTGTTCGTTGATGCCAATCTGTGAAGTTTTTGGGTCATGTGTGCCCAATGTCTCATGGACGCTATCATCAGGGGAAGAAATATCTGCCCATGCTGTGTTTTCCAATGCTTTTATTCTGCTTTTAAGGCTCTGGAAATTTAATCGCCCCCCTCTTGAACATGGCATCGGAGATGTACCTACTGTTGGTTCTCAACTAACTCCTGAATACCTCTTATTAGTGCGCAACTCCCATTTAATGTCAGCTGGCAACCACAGTCACAAAGATCACAACCGGAGGAGACTCTCAACAATTGCTACTTTGTCATCCCCAAATTCCGTATTCGTTGATTCCTTTCCAAAATTAAAAGCCTGGTATCGACAGCATCTAGCATGTATAGCTTCAACACTCTCTGGTCTTGTGCATGGAACACCTTTTCATCAAATTGTTGAGGGGATTCTTAATATGATGTTTAGAAAGATCAATAAAGGAAGCCAGACTTCTGTTACATCTGGAAGCAGTAGCTCTTCTGGACCTGGAAATGAGGACACCTCAACTAGGCCAAAATTGCCTGCTTGGGATTTTCTGGAGGCCATTCCCTTTGTAGTTGATGCTGCTCTCACAGCCTGTGCTCATGGAAGATTATCTCCTCGTGAGTTGGCAACAGGTATGTTGTAAGATCAGATAAGTTGTAAATCTGTGCGAACATACCAACAAACTAAAATTATGTTTTCTAAGTTGCTGGCAAACCTTAAAAGTTTATCTTATTCACTAGCTTAACCTTTTATAATTATCCTGGATGTATTCGACCTCTGCATTTATGGCAACTATCAATTTCCATGTTCATGTCTGGTTATAGACATGCTTGACATTATAATGCCTGAATGCTTTTCTCCATGTCAGGGCTTAAAGATTTAGCTGATTTTCTTCCTGCATCTCTGGCAACCATCGTGAGTTACTTCTCTGCTGAAGTAACTCGGGGTGTCTGGAAGCCTGCATTTATGAATGGAACGGATTGGCCAAGTCCTGCTGCAAATCTGTTAAATGTGGAGGAACAGATCAAGAAAATTTTGGCTGCAACTGGTGTTGATGTACCAAGCCTTGATCCAGGTATTTTTTTTCTGCTTTTTATGATCTTAATGTTTGGTTGCTTACGTAAAAATCTAAATAGAACGCATGTTTATCTTGGGAGACATATCAACTTGTGTCAATTAAATTTAATCTTTTACACGGCTCTAATTGAGTATCCAGTTGATGTTTTGCATGTCTTCCCACTCCTCATTTCTTTCTGCCATCTTACTCAATAGCTACTTCAGTTTTATGAACAAGAGGTCATCCTTTCCACAGGGGGAAGCTCTCCTTCCACACTTCCGCTACCGTTGGCTGCTTTTGTAAGCCTTACTATAACCTACAAAATTGACAAAGCATCAGAGCGTTTTCTTAATTTGGCTGGTCCAGCATTGGAGTCCCTTGCTGCAGGTTGTCCATGGCCTTGCATGCCAATCGTGGCTTCCCTGTGGACCCAAAAGGCAAAGCGTTGGAGTGACTTTCTTGTTTTCTCAGCATCTCGAACTGTCTTCCTTCACAACAG
>JANTPZ010009754.1:0-11320 GCA_025593235.1 Vachellia pachyceras | reverse complement strand
GTGCAGTCACCGCAAGCTCATCCTCGTCAGCATAGGAAGAAATTGGAGGTGTACAATGAGGTGCTCCGTCGAATCCAAGACTCAAATTGTGAGGAGGCCAATGTTCCAGGGTTTGATGACCATCTGTGGCTTCATTTCAACCGTCTTCCTGCTAGGTATTTGGTATTCTGTTTAATCCCATATTATTTTTCCTCCTTTTAAAATCGATTTCCATCTTTGTTTGTCTGTGATGGTTTCATGCACGACAATGCATTTCCTTAACCAGGAATCTGTGATCAACTATTTTACGTGTCAATCATGATTTTCTTAACGCATCAGAGTTTTTTCTTATTCGCATTTTATGGTTTGGATAAAAGAATGAAAACAGCCAATTGGTTTTTTTTTTCCTTGTTATCATCCCTCTTTTACCTTTTTCAGTTGAATTGTAAGGGCCATTTTTCGCGTGGTCTTTGATTTGTTCAAATTGTTTGCTACCACACAGGTATGCGTTGGATGTGAATGTGGAGAGAGCAGAAGACGTTCTTAGTCACAAGAGATTGCTGAAGTTGGCGGAGGACCCTGCTACTCGACCTGTATTTCAAGTTCGCCCAGTCCAGGTAAAAACTAAAAGCACTGCTTCCGTTTTGGTAAAATTTTATTTAAGCCTCTTCATACGTTCACAATATTATGAAATATGAATTCACAATTCACATGCTTTGTTATTTTGGTACAAGGATCCTGACGTTTTATAGTTACTTTTGTCCTGATACTAGTTTGCTGAGGATGCACAGAACCGATCTTTCTCTCCTGAACTGCTCCATTAGGTTTTAAACATATATATTGGAAGGAGTATCGTTTGTTTATTTTTCCTTAGCTATCTTCAGTACTGAAGGGGAAATTAATGGAGGGAGATTTTCATTTACTATTAATTTTGGGTGAAGCAGCATTGACTGGTACTGCCTGAATATTACTATCAGTTTCAGAATCAAAGCATCTTCATAAGAACCTGAAATATGTAGATCAGTGTACATACAGATCATTTTTATCTCACAAATATCCTTGTTGCAGGTATATCCTTATGGATGTGCTAATTTTGCTGACTCAACGTATTCTGATCCTTCTGAGAAAGAAGATGCGCAGAGTTCTTTTAATTATTCTTTTAAGCTGGGGTATGGACCACGTATGGTTGTTTTGATTATACTTTTCCATCCTTTCTTGTGTACCAAAAGCAGAGTAAACCTCAATTCTTGTTTTCTTTCCCATAGTGCTTCTCCTTCATTAAATGATTTTTTTCTTTGTCTTCTCTTGGGAAAATAGAGTTCATGCACCACCTACTTTTGGATCATCTTCTAATCTTGAAGCTCTTTCCCGCCAAGTGTGTAAAAATAATGCTAAAGAGGGAGATGGGGATATGGATGCGACACCATACTTTTACAGGTAAGCATTCTTATAAATTTATTACTCTGGATTGTCAGTCTCCTCGTATAAATGTTGTGGTATTGCTTGCTCCTTTCTTCTTTTATTGTTGTTATGATGTGCTTAAATTGATGTTGTGGGATGTCTTTTATTTATCAAGAAGATAATGAATTTTATTATTGGTGTTGTGGGGATGTCTTTTATTTATCAAGAAGATCATGAATTTTATTATCTTACTTATATTTATACTTGGATCTAACCTCTTGCAATCTGAACATGATACCTTCTAAGGGCAAGTGTCTATATTTTGTGTTACTCGTCCCACTCTTCAATATGCAGGGTGAGAAGAAGATAATTATGTCAACTGTATTAATTTTATGTATTCGTAGTTGGGGCAATAAGTTGAATAATAAGTCATTGGCGGATTGAGACATTTAGGTTCTAGGATATCTTATTTCTTGGTTGTAGTTCTTGTCCTAGTAAAATTAGGCAGGTTGAATTGCTGATGCAAGTCATTTTTTCCATATTAGAGTTTTCCAATCTTGCTATCGAACTTGATTAGAAACTAACAGAACGCTTCTAGAGTTTCCCCCCTAAAAGATTGTTGCTATTGCTCCCTTGCAATTCTACATTGGGGGGGGGGGATTTGTTCTTAGATGCCTTTTCATGAACAAGTGACAATTCTTGATTTACATGATTTAACAATATTATGGAATCATTGTAAGAGAAGAATTCATAAAGCAGATTCTTTTACTTATGATCTCTGACAAGAATCTGGGTGCAAATGCAAATGCACACACTCTCTACAATAGAAGCTTTCATATCAGTTTATTACTTTCCAATTTCTTCTGGCTTATAGCAGTTGATTGATTATTTCCCTCTTTAATGTTTAAATTTCTACCCAGTGTTAATCTGGCCACTTCCTAACTTTTAGGCCTATGCACGAGATTACCTTTTCAACTGTTGACAAGCCTAAAGTCCTCAGTCAGGTAGTTGTTCTTTTTCTGTTTTGAAAAAACTGTGATCTCTTTACAATGATTTTTTGGTAATTATTGGATGAGCAATAGTGACTTGACCCTTTTTTAAAGCATTCAGCATTAAATGCTGTCACTTTTCTGTGCACCTAGTCTGGTTAGAGCATTTCTAGCCACATTGTTAATGTCTTGCTAGAAAAGAATCTGGCCTATCTTTGCCTTTTGCATCATCTGGTGACAGATCTACTGCAAATTCTGCCAAATATAGACACTGTAAGACTAGTTGCGGAAAGTTTTCTTTGAAAAGTGTCAACTTTCCTGGGTACATGTTTTGCCCGAATAGGCCATGTATGATGATACAAATCCTCGAAACGATCTCTCTGGCAAAAAGATCAATGAAAACACACTTTTGAGGATCATGCTGGTGTTATTTCTTAACAGCCATACACAATCATTAAATTCATACCTAAGTAAATTAGGTTATTTCAAAAATATACCTTATTGTCTGCTATAAAAGGCAGAATAAGGAGGGCTTCGTTTCAATCTATTTTCTTCATTCTCTCTTTGATTTAGAAAAAGAAATTCTAATTTCGGACCTAAAATTATGTGTATTTGATCACTTTTGAGGCGACTTCTTTAAATAGGCCAATTATTCATACAACCTGCAAAATTTTTTGTTTATTTAAATTATAATATAGAACTTTATGTTTCACTCTGTATGCTTTTTCCCCCCTTTAATTGACAATCTTCTTTTTTCCCTCTAATTGAACTGCCAGTTAACTTCATTACTTGGGGAGATGGGACTGAACATTCAAGAAGCACATGCATTTTCCACTACAGATGGGTTTTCTCTTGATGTCTTTGTTGTTGAAGGGTGGCCTAATGAGGTAGGGAAAATATGGCAAACTTGAAATGATTAAATTTTTATTTGTTTGGAGAACTGAAAGATATCACCTGTATCATTGATATCTTGCTAGGAGTGCAGGTTGCAGTTTTGATATAGTAGAGAACATAGGAGTTAGGCATTTACATTCCATATTTCTCATCTCTTCATGGAATACTTTCTTCTATGTTCCCGTAGTTAATATATGATTGTTTACACTTTCTCCCACATTTTTTACAAGTGACAATACAAATTGCATAAGTGTGGTCATGGCACGCTATGACTTCTGAAAAGTAAAAAAATCTATATGGTTTTTTCACGCTTGGTCCTTGTTGATAATTTATGATCGCTTTTGCTTTCTCCAGCTGAGTCTGAATTATCTATGTTTCATAAATATGGATGTTGATGTATTGAGTTTTAAAGACAAATTTATTCTTAAGTAAACTACTGTATAATATATGTTACTTTTCAAAAGTAATAATCAATATTCGATAATATGTATTCGGGCGTGCCAGAGCATGATTGTCCCTGTGGACTGAAAACAAGAAGTAAACTGCCCAATTTTGGAGGGAACTTGGCTATTCCTTACATTTGCTGGCTTCATTTTGGTGCATTTCTAAGTCAAAACTATTTTTCAGACAAAAAATAAGTTATGAAAATGAAATAATTCAGGTATTTATTTTAGAGTTTCCTACACAAATAGATACTTACATGGTGCTCTAAAGATGGCGTATCCATGTTCAAGCAAAGAAGAAAATTACTCAATATAATTGTCCCTATGCAATCATTTTATCTCTGCTGTGAATGGGACTTGAAGTTGCAAACTTGAATTTCTTGGCTGTGCTAAAGTAGGTAATGGGGTTTTTTTTTGTAAAGCTTTTGTTAAGTATTAATGATGAGTATTTAATTTCCACAAAACAACAAAACAATTATAGCAATACATTTGAGAGAGAACTTTGACGAAAATAAGTATTTTTTGTTGTCAAATATGACATGCGTAGTTGGAAGAGGTTACTTCATGTCTGGCGATCTTAATTAGATTTCTTCTTCCTTTTTTATATCCCTGTACACAGGTTTATTGCAATGCATTTGGTTGTTACATAGATGCATTTAAATTTCAAATCTCTTGCATTGCTCTTGCAATTGATTGATTTATATTATTGACTTATTGAAGTTGTTCATCTGATAATTCCATCTCTTTCGTATTAATTTAGGTATTTATTGCATCATCAATCTTCTTGTCACTGAAACTCGTCTACATTTCAAAACTTTACGTTGCTTCTCCAATGGTCCATCACAAATTTCTGTAGTTACCAAAGTTGTTTAATTTGATGGGTTTTTTTTTTAAAATTAATTTGTTATGACAATGAATACTTTTTTGTTATGGCTAATGTTTAATTTTGTTTACCACTTTATTTTGAATTAACTTTTATATTAATTGCCGGCATCAACTTTGTCATTTTTCTCTTCCATTGTACCTTGACACCTTTGGTTATGAAACATCAGGAAACTGAGGAGCTTAAACGTGTTCTGGAAAAGGAGATTTTGAAGTTTAAGGTAACTATTTTCCATACAAATCATATCAAGATTAAGTTTCAGAATGTTTGAAAAGATGTCTTAGTTTTTTGTCTATAACCTTTTGGAACAATGACACAAGTGCAAGAATAATCTTACAGTAATAAGATTTAATCTTTGTTTTTTGTCCACATTAGTGCAGGCTGGAAACAGAATGAAATGATAATTCAACTAGATTTTTATGGATAGCCTATGTGACTAGAGCAGAGAGGTTTAACTTCTGTAGAGTTAATGTGACCCTACTGAGCATCTTCGTCCAAGTAGGTCAATATTATGCCATAAGCCCAAAGGGGGGGGGGGAGCAAATGCCAAATGAAAACCCTTTTTTTGCCTATAACCAAGCATTTCATATACCAAAGTCAAAATATATTTCCTTTTCTTATTTATTCTGTACTGAATATGACGTGAACAAGGCTATATGTTTATTTTATTTTATTTTTTCTGGAAAGACATTGCTTTATATGATATGAAGTTCCTGATTCCTGATTGGATTTATTATTGTACTATATGTTATTACATGTATCACTCTTATATCGCTTTACAGTGCTGCTTAACCTTATTGGTTGGTTTTGTTTTTCTATTATATATTGTCTGTTACATTGCCAGGGTCTGAATTCGCTCTTTGACATTCATTTCTCTTTGAATTAAATACCTATTAATATATATATATATATGTAGCGGGAGCAACATCTGTCAAAACAGGGCATGCCTTCTGCTGCCGTTGAACATTATTATCAGGCAAGGATGGAACCCTTCCCTCATTGTGTAGAAATACCATCCGATGGAACCGATGTCTGGGAAATTGATACCAACCAGCTGAAATTTGGAAACAAAGTTGGCTCTGGGTCATTCGGTGATTTGTGAGTTATTTCTGTTTGAAGTTTATTAGGACTGTAGATAGTATCTTATCTGATCTTTCTCTCTTCCCCCCCTCTCTGAGCTTATCCAGGTATAGAGGTACTTATTGCAGCCAAGATGTAGCTATCAAAGTTCTGAAGGCTGACAAAATAAATACAGAGATGTTGAGAGAATTTGCCCAGGAAGTTTATATCATGAGGTTTGTTGACATACTGCATGACATTGGTAGAGCTTAACTTCCTGTTACCTGGATTTCCACCCTCATAGTTTCTGCCAATATTTTTTGCATTCTTTTCTATTTTATATTGGAGAAGGAGTGCTTCTGCCAACTTTTTTTTTTGTTGCCATTGTTTCATACTTCTGTCCTAGACAATAGTTTGTGCTTGAATTTTTTTTTTCGTGCATTAATTATTAACCGCTAAAACCAGTAAGTTTACTCCTTTGTCCACATTACTTCACATGAAAACCAAGACTTTCCAGGCAACAGAGTTTGGGTTAGATTTTTGTTTCTTCTTTTCTTTCTCTGTTTGAAATCCAACAAGCTCTAGCAGCATCAAATTGATGATATGACAGCCTCAAAAGTTTGAGGTGAAATTCATTTTTCTTCCTATGACCTATCTTTGATTGCAGGAAAATTCGGCACAAGAATGTTGTACAGTTCATTGGAGCATGCACTCAGCCACCAAGTCTGTGTATTGTTACTGGTATACATGACATGCATATTTTGATTGTTAAATCTTCAAAGTTAAATCCAGAAACTTGACAGTTCTCTAGTACCATCCACAGCCCTTATATAGTAGTTTTATAATCTTCAGAATGTCTTGAATGATCTGTTTATTGTTAAGACCCCTTTTGAAAATTTAAGAAAGTGCATGAAAAGGGAAAGATACCTTTTGATGGTCAGCATTTGGACTTACCATTTTGAAGAAACGAATAGAAAATAGCTGGCTGTGGTCAAAGCCTTTAGTTTGGGGATTGTGAGAGTCACTTTTGGGGTCCTATAAATCTTCCATTCTGTCTAACAGAGCGCAGGGAAGAATTTTGAAGTAGAGAGTGGCCACGGGATGAGGCCTTTTGAGGGGGGAAGAGAGCCAATCCTCTTGACAGATTGGTAGGAGCGGAGGAAGGTGGTCTTCCTTCATCAGTATCTGTCTGGCAAAGTCGGTTTGTGTTGTATGTTTATTGTGTTTGTTGTCTGTTCTGCTTGTGAGTGTATTTGTGATTTGTATCTCTTGTTCAGTGTCAAGTTGTAATCTTTTCCCTTATATCAGTGTAAAAGTATAGTCTTTTACCTTTTAATGTAGTAGAGTTTTATCTTCAATTGTATTTCTGTGTGTAAATCTGTCTTTATATATCAAGGGTCATAACATAATTTATTGCGTAGTTTTGTTTTTAAGATGATTTGGTTCCTTCATTCAGTCAACACTTATGCGCCATGTTTATGCCTTTTTCAGAGTTTATGTCTAGGGGAAGCGTCTATGACTTTCTGCACAAACAAAGGGGTGTGTTTAAGCTTCCTTCTTTAATAAAAGTAGCAATTGATGTTTCCAAGGGAATGAACTATTTGCACCAAAATAATATAATTCACAGGGACCTCAAGACTGCCAATCTTCTAATGGATGAAAATGAAGTAAGTGCATTTTATGATTTTTCACATTGATATTGCAAGTTTCCTTTTCAATTATCACTTCATTGGTATATTTATTGCTGCTTTCTGTATAATCGGAAATTTAATTGGGACTGAACGTTTAGTCTATATTGATCTTCGCTTCTTTATTCATTTATTTTGGGGTTCTGATATACTTTATATTTACCATCCTCAGGTATCACCCACCCTCTCTACTCATAATCTGTAATGTTCCCTTTCCCAATTTTGGGGAAAAGTTCAGTTGAAAAGGGTTCTGAATTTATTTGTATGCCTATCCTTCAGAACTCTCATTCTCATTCATGATGGGTTGCTCATCGAAGGTTTTATCCATTAAGAACCAAACCTGTGTGGCGTCATGAAGTGCAAGTCACTTAATAGTTGTATGAGCGGTTCTTAGAACTTTCGTACTTAGAAGTGAGAGGAAAATATGTTTTATTTTTTTAATCCCTTTCTAGAGGAAGTAAAGCATGTTCCGTTCGTATACTAAAATCCTATATCTTTCTTCAACAGGTGGTAAAGGTCGCCGATTTTGGGGTTGCCAGAGTGCAAACTCAATCCGGAGTGATGACAGCTGAAACTGGAACATACCGTTGGATGGCTCCTGAGGTATATAGATTGTCTTGGACATAATTTTACTGTCCTTGCAGACATTATTATGCATTGAAAATTTGGCAGGCATCGGTATATGTAACATGCTCTCCTGTTGGTGCTTATTAGAAAAGATGGAAAATAGGATGATATTACTAATAAATTAATATTTTGAATCAGTTAAAATATATGCTTGCTTTTATTTAAGCTTTTGACAATTGCTTTTTCAGTTCAATTTGCTCCTCATTTCACTCGTTGATTGAAAATATATCCAGAATAAAAGCAAATGGTGGCAATTTCAATTTCATTCCATCGTGGTTAATTTGTTACATAACATATAAGCGTGAATCATCTATCCTCATCTACCTTTATTTTCATTTCTTTCAAATGCACACTTTATATTTGGATGGTTCACATTAGTGATCATTAGATTTTATTAGTTCAGCCTTCGTCTATGTTTAATTGGTTTATTCTTTTCTTCCTTCGATTTTGCTGATATGATTCTTGAATTCAGCTGTTTGATTTCTCTTTTCAATGATTTGATGTTACTTGAAGGTCATTGAACACAAACCGTATGACCAGAAGGCAGATGTTTTTAGTTTTGGAATAGCTCTTTGGGAGCTTCTAACAGGAGAAGTAAGTCCATTCAAAGCCACATAGTAGGCTTTGCTCGTTTAGCTTTCGTTTTCCTTTGCCTGAAACAATGATTCAGTCACTTTCTACTCTGGTCTCATGTTATATACCATATTCTTTGATCAGCTGCCTTATGCTTACCTGACCCCATTACAAGCAGCGGTAGGCGTGGTGCAGAAGGTTTTTATTCCGTCCTTGCACATCATCTTTTTTTTTTTTTTTATGAAGCATCCTTGCATAAAGCATTTTCCTTGTCTGAACTAAAATAATTCTGTTTTTGACCCTACTATCAGGGTTTACGACCTTCAATCCCCAAGAATGCACACCCAAGGCTTTCTGAACTGCTCCAGCAATGTTGGCAACAAGATCCTATCGAGAGACCGAATTTCTCAGAAATATTGGAAATCCTTCAGCAAATAGCAAGGGAGGTAAATCACTTCTTCAATTTATAAAGAAACGGAGTGTTTGACCTCTTAGGCGATTCTAAATAGTGTTGTCTGAACAGGTTCCTGACGATCGACCCAAAGATAAATCATCTCGTGGCTTTCTCTCGGCACTAAGACTGGCCCATCAGTAATTTTGAGAAACTTGACACCACGATCAAATAGCTCAACTTTCTTTTCTTTTTCTTTTTATGTCTTTGTACAGTGGTCTGACCGAACGAGACGAGTACCCATAGCTTTGGCTTTTGAAAATTTCTTCTTCCGCTGCCTTGTCTTGGGTAACTCCTTCATCCAAACGTTCCATTTGCCTGTGAGCGTTTATAGAGGATGGGCACTGAAGGGACTGTTTTAAAGTATGGGGCACTACGTTATTTATCATTATTGTCTATCGAGATTAAGTTTTTCTAGATCGAAATGGCCTCCCGATGAAGCACGAAGCACCAAGTTTTTTTCCCTGAGCATGTGTACTGTAGGACACACTGTACTTAGTATATCCTTGACTTTAATTCGTAACTCCTTTTGGTTGAATTACTTTTGAGCTTTTCATTAAATTAATTTCATTTAATAATTAATAACTTTATTTAAAAATTTAAATTTAATATTTCATTAGAATTAATGCTAATGTGGATGTTTCACTCCTGACAAAGGCTTGATCCAGAAAATTTTTTTTGCTTGGACAAAAACTTAGTTTTGAGGTAAAACTTAGGTTTTGAAATTAAATTTAGTTCTAGAATTGGTTCTCAAATAAGCCCTATTTCTCTTGGATGAGCCCAGGAATTTTCCACCAACCATTTTCAACCATTTCAGCGATGCGCCCATTTTTCCACTTCCTGGGATCAGGGATGGAGCGCCTCTCTGTACTGTAGGGTATAAGCTTTATTATTAACATGCTGTGTCCTCGGTCCTTATGGGGGAAGAGGCGTAAAAGGGAGTCAGGAGTTGCGGGGGGCATGTTTGCGAGGGAGATGGCTTTCCCTAGTCTCCAAACATGTCGGAATTCTGGACAAGAACAACGTGGCGACATGAATTCCTCTTCTGACCAGTTCAGTGTCACTTCAAGTTCAAAGCATAACCCCGCGTTAGAGAAGTACTTTTCGTAAATCAAATTAAATATGGAGAGGAGATTATCTTATTTTACAAAAAAATACTGTTAAATGTATGTTTGACTTTTTCAAACGTCACATGAGATCAAGGGTTGAAAAATTACTACTATAACAATAGTAATAAATAATCATTCCAAGTGGGCCCATGTGCTCATTGATCCACATGGTGGTGAGAAGGTCAGCTTCGACTTAATAGACTGGACCTACATATTGTAGCTTAAAAACAATGGTGGGCTCAGAATGGGCCAATATAGGCCACTTTGGATCTAACCGCACCAACGAGCCCAATGTCATTTAGATTCTCTTGCTCTCCCCCTCACAATTCTCTCCGCCCGAGTCTGTGGTGCTGAGCTTCAGACTTCTGCGATGGCCAGTTTCGTTAACTCTTCATCCTTGTCTCTTTGGCCTCTTGTTCGGCAGAACCCTTCTGTAAGCCAACGAAAGGTCCGTTTCTTCAACAAAATTTCTCACCCGAGGCTGTTCGTGCTTTCTTCGAAGTGCTCTAAGAATTCTGATTCTGATTCAGAAACTTCCGTTCCTAGCCCTTCGTCTGCTGGTTGTTTCACTAACAAATTGAGTGCTGCAATTGGAGGAATTGGATTTCTGGAAACTTCGTATTTGACTTACCTCAAGCTCTCAAATTCCGAAGCATTTTGCCCGGTTGTCGGTGGCAACTGCTCCGACGTACTCAACAGTGATTATGCGCTTATTTTCGGTAACGCACTTTCTCATCTCACTTCTAGTTAGCTATTTACGTTGGTTGATTGCTCATATATTTTAGCGCTCAGAATTTGACTGCTGTAATCATGCAACGCTGCATTTATTTATATTTAATATAAACCATTTATCTCTCTCAAGTTCTTGGCATTCGTCTTAATTCTTATTCGGGCACCATAGTAGTATCACTGTTGACTGGAAATTTGCATGTCAACTACATTGCAGGTTTGTTTGAAAGAAGGTCTCAATGATAGTCCTTTTGAATTTGCCAGGTGTCCCTCTTCCTTTGATTGGAATGGCTGCATATGGCTTGGTTGCGGCTATAAGTATACAATTGTCTGGCGAGGAATTGCCCTTGGGAATAAAAAAGTCCGATGCTCAGCTAGTATTGCTTGGATGCACTACGTCCATGGCGGCTGCCAGTGCTTATTTCTTGTACATTCTGAGCACCAAATTCTCGGGTTCATTTTGCTCCTACTGTCTACTTTCTGCTCTGCTATCTT
>JANTPZ010009753.1:0-10575 GCA_025593235.1 Vachellia pachyceras | reverse complement strand
CCCTCCCTCCCTCCCTCCCTCCCTCTGCGCTATCGCCATGGCCTCCTCCAGGTTGCTGTGCTTTCTAGCTGTGCTTGTCATATTGATGCCTATGTCTGCGAGAGGGGATCCTTTGGATGATATTTTAGGTGCTTACTGACACACACATGCACGTTTTCTCACTCTCTTTATCTCTGAATCCGAACTGTGAAGTGGTTGACTTAATTAATTAGTTGTTTGGATATTGCAGATAAGGTTTGTGAGGAAGTGGAGTGCGGGAAGGGAAATTGTGCGGTGAACACAAGTTTGCCCTTAGGCTTCATCTGTGAGTGTGATTCTGGCTGGAAGCGAACCAAGGATTACGACAATGATACATATGCCAACAACTTCCTCCCATGTGTCATCCCCGAATGTAAACTTTCTTCCTTGACCTTCATTTCACGTTTCAGATTCATGGTTTTTGTACTAATTCAGAAAGAAGAAGAGCAGGTAGCCTGGACTACGGTTGCCAGTCAGCTCCACCACCCGTCCCTGACAAGGACTATCCCTACAACCTCTCTGCCTTTGATCGTCAGTATCTCATTCTCACACACACACACACACACAGTCCTCTTAATATTATCTTTCTTAAAGAAAAACATTGGATGTGCAAAAATATGCGACAGCTTGCTACTGGGCATACTGTGGGGAGGGTGAATGCACCAAGAACAAAACACACACGTACTCGTGCGAGTGCGATTCGGGCTACTTCAATCTTCTCAATATATCAGTTTTCCCATGTTACAGTTCATGTAAGAGCACAGCTAGTTACTCGTCTTAATCTATGTCCATACCAGAAATGAATGAACAGTGAGTGAACTGACGAAAGAGTTTTTGGTGCTTTGATGTGATTGGGAAAGGCACGATTGGGTCGGACTGTTCGAGGCTGGGAATCAGGATGGCGGATTCAACTTCCAGCGAAGGCGGCGGCTCTAATGCAGGTAACATTCAGAATCCCACCCACACAGCACACCACGTCGCCATATATTTCAAAAGTTTCAACGATTAACAATCACTGTGACCATCCAAAGTGGGAGTGACGTGAAAGCATAACACACCACAAGTATACAAGTCAATTAAAAATGAGGGATTAATGAAGTTTGGAGAGGTGTGATGTTTTTGACATTTGAATGCAGCAAATTCAATCCGCGCGGGGAGGCTCCATTGGACGGTGATGCTGTTGCTGTCCACCGGTGTGGCTGTGTGGAATTAGCAGGGCACTGCCCTCTGCGTGTGTACTCTCATTCTTCACCATTGTTTTGCAGTTTCCATCATCATTGTTTCTTTTGTTTTATTGTGTGTTTGTGTGTGTGTGTGTGTGTGTGAGAGAGAGAGAGAGATACATACATACATACATACATACATATATACATGGATGGAGAGGGTATTGTTATTACTATGTGTATAGAAATAAGTCACAGCGAGGGGCCTCAAAGATACATGATGACTGTCATGTGTCGCTTATATATATAGCCTCTTGCATATATTACTTCATTCCAACCTGTTCTTGTGTCTCATCATCCTCCTTAATTATCTTGTTATGCTCTTCATACACACAAAAGCTGTTCATATATATATATACACACACACACACACACATTTTTATAACTTGTAACCTTCCGCACAAATGCAATCATAACAAAAATAATCATGTACGTTGAAAATGCACCGCAGGAATTATTCTTCTCGCCACGAAATAAAACCCAATGCACGAATTCAACGAAGTTTAAAGGAAACGAGCTATAGTAATTTATTATCTTACCGGTTTATATTTTAAATTTTAACTGATATGATAATGTTTTTATTTATAATAAGTATAATAATATATTTTGCAAATGGGATTACGTGTTTTATTTATAATCACATATAATTATTTTAAATTTTTAACAATATATTTTTTATTTATAATTGTTTATTTTATTCACTACTAATTTCATAATAACATTTTTTCTCATGAGCATCGATAGAATAACATAAAATCTACCGAGACGGTTTTGAGAGGAGCCGACATAGGGTTACAGTCTATTAACTTCAAAATTTTAAACCAAGCGAGGGTTCTCCTTTCCCATCAACCAAACTCTTATCCTTGTGAGCTCCTCTTGCATAAAAGGGACTTTAGTAACGCAACCAACAGTAATGACCCATTTCCATTTTCTCATCTTTTCTTCCAAGAAACTGCTTATGAAAACCTACCGTTGAATCACACTAACAAAAATATTTAGACAGATTAGAGGTCAAGCTCTCAACTCACAAGCACAATTACATTTCGTAATCCAATCCAATTCATTACCATCACACATGCAAATCCTATCATGCTTGTCTAAATGTCTACTATTGTGAGTGGCGGATTCAGGACCATGACTCAGGAGGTGTAAACTATTTTTTGAGAAGATAAGTAAGACTTATTCTTAATATTTTTTGAAAAGAATTTGGACAAAAATTTAGTGGGTTCAAAATTAGTAAATGAGTGGATGCAAAATAAATCACATAGTACTAATATATACTTAATTTTCTGGAAGTCAGGGGGTGCGGTTGCACCGATCAAGTAGGTCCGCCAGATTGTCACTCTTTCAAAATATTTATTCTTTTGGAGCTGCCTTCATTTCAAAATGATTGTGGATAATGTGGTGTTCATTATTTCTCTCCAATTTCTCCCTTCATTAATTATGATAAATATTAATGGATCCAAATAGTTATTGAAAAATAAACCTTCAGATTCCATGCTATATACGCATGAAGGTATTTTAGTCAAAAAGTAAAAATTCAATGTAATTTTAAGTTATTTAACATTTTAATTGTTTTTTTATATTATGTGAATAGCTTCAAATAACATTTTTGAAACATAGCTCTTATAAATTTACAACTTCTCAAAATCAGTTTTTTTTTTGCCGAGTGTAGAATCCTTTTCTTAAAACATCAAATAATGAAACTTCATTTTCAAAACCTTTAACTGGTCAATATTACACCGTCACTGAGCGTTAGACCGCATAGGTTCAACCCAAACGTAAACCATCGATAAATCAGTCAAATAAGTCAGAGTATGCGTAATGAACCCTAAAGTGACAATATATAATAATACAACATAATTCACAAAGGAAGGAAGCACTACTTTTAATGAAAGTAGTTCAAGCTTCCGGAGTCTTCCCTGAAGGACCAGCACGAGAACTACCACCTGAAAAAATGTTAAACAACAGGGTGAGACAAACGTCTCAGCAACCAACAGTTCCATCTCATTGGGCATACGAGTAAGTGTTCATGAGGTGTCAAGTGGGATGGTCATATTAAATAGAAAAGCATAACAAAATGTCAATTAATCAAATCATACATATTTATCAATTTATAACGTCATAATCTCATACTTATCTCATCATAAAGTTGTACAAAATCAATACACAAGATTTATTTCTCTGATCTTCCTTATTCCTCCCCAGCCTTATTTCCTCTGACTGAACCCATGGGCTAGTACTATCCCACGTGACTGGTAGTTAACTCAACGAGCTCACCGATCAAGTGATATGGACTGGCCAGGTCCACAGCGCACCGAACCGGACCATGGGTTCCCCCTCTACTATATTAGTGGGGTGTCATTGCCCTATCGAATACAAGTGGGCCAAAGGACTAACCAGTGTACACCTGGTAGCCCACCACCTTATTTCCTCTTTTTGTACAAGAAAATCACCCCCTTATTTCCTCTAAAATATTCTCCCATAAAAACAACATCCACCACTCCCTCTTAGATCATCCACTGATAATAATAAATCTATTCATGTATCATGATCAATTTTACAAGTTCTCAAGGCAACATTTGAAATAAAACAATGCCATAAATATATATAAATAAATCACCTTTTATTTCATAATGAAAATATGTCCCACAAGACAATTTCATTAACAATATAATTTTGTTATGCAACTCAAATATCAATGGCATTTTTTTGTCATAATTCTAATTATTTAAAAATCACTCACAGACAGGTTACAAGCATGCACAAAGAGAGGAAAGTGGTTACCTCTCGCCAAACAATAAAATACTACCAGGCAAATCCTCGCCCAACACCAAGATCCTATACACGGTCTACAAAAAATTAAATAGTACTACACATTAGTCTACAACTAATTTGGGGTAAAATTATTGTTCAACAGACTTAAAATTATTATTTCAACTATTTAATAATATTAATATTTATACTAAAATTCTAATTTAAAGTTTAGGATTTTAAAGATATAATATTTTATTTTTTTTTTTAAAATTACAAGCCCTTAATTTATTAAACCACCTACATCAATTAAAATTTCAAGTATACCTCTAATATTTCAAATAAATTATTTAAAAGAATTTATAATTTATTCTAAATACTTTTTGTTATAAATATATCTATACTCATAAATATATATACAAATACGTATATATATATTTTTATTTATTTTTATATTTTTTTAAAAAAAAAATATATATACTTAACTATATATACACGAATGTATATATTAAATCGTGTAATAGCAAGAGTAATAAATTTGCTAATATTAATTTAACCATTTAACCATCAACTATTTAGTCAAAACATCAATATATAAAAAAAATTGTATCTTTTTAAAAATAACTAAATTCGTAAAAATATTCCAGGTTTCAGAAAAATAAATCTAACATCACATATCATAGTTATAAAAATACATCTAAAATTTTATGGTCTTCTACAAATAAAACTTAAACTGGACGAAAATAAAAATTCCAAAATATTCTCTAATCAACATAATATTACTATCATTAGAAAGAGAAAAATATTTAGAACAACTTTCATGAAGGAAGTTTAATGAAAATAAGTCGTTTTACTTACCTAAATAATCCTGGAAGTATGACTTTAGATTAGAAAACACCCCTTCCAGATGCCTCTTTCCCTCTCTAACGCCCCCTCTCGCCGGACACTCTCTCAACTGATGGGTGTGTGCGTTGTGAATAAAAGTGTGTGTTGTGTGGAAGAAAGATTGGATGGATGGGGGTATTTATAATACCCCTCACCCCCCTTGCCACTGAAGCTCTCAATTCAATTTTTTTTTTTTTCCTTGCCCACTATCACACACCATCTGTCTCTCCTTCCATCTATTCCACTGCGCAAGCCTCCCTCTTTTCTTTCTTTTTGATAAAAGCTGCAGCATTCACTCACACAAGCATAAAAAAACAGCCTTTGACTTTCTTTTCTTTTTTCTCCTAAAGGCTGCATACGAAACCTCAGTCTTTTCAATTTCTTTTCTTTTTAAAAAAAATTGTTGCCCATCTATTATTACTGCCACACGTAAAGTGGGCAGCTTAATAGGATGTGACAACTCTCCCCACCTAAAAGAAATTTTGTCCCCAAAATTTCGCTTTAACAAGGGAGGAAAACACCCAAAATACAACATATAGCCAAGATTTCATTCACAAAGACAATCACAAACAACAATCATCATACAAACACCAACAGAACACGACACAAACATGCATATAAACACTAACACAGCACACTAACATACCTATCCCAACAAGAAAGAGGGGAAATCGTGCCGCATCCGCTCTTCCGTTTCCCACGTAGCATCCCTCGGTGACATGCCCTTCCAGCAAACTTTCACCAGACGAATGATCCTCCTCCTCAATTGCTTGTCCTGCACATCCACAATCCTTTCTGGCTCTGCTTGATAAGTCATATTCTACCTTAGCTCAGCCTCCTCTGGCTCAATGACATTGGACGGATTAGGGTGATACTTCTTCAGTTGAGACACGTGAAACACGTTGTGCACCCTCGACAGGGACGGCGGCAGGGCGATTCGATAAGCAACTGGTCCGATTCTCTCCAAAATCTCGTACGAACCAATGAATCGGGGAGTTAACTTCTTCACTCTAATTGATCTGCCAATATCAGTCACCGATGAGACCTTAAGAAACACGTGGTCTCCCACTTCAAATTCCAAAGGTCTACGCAACCTATCCGCATAACTTTTCTATCTGCTCTGTGCTGTTAATAACTTTTGACGGATCATCTCTATCTTTCTCATTGTCTCATCAACCAAATCTGGTCCAATCATCGTCCTCTGACTCAATTCTATCCAACACAAAGGTGATCTGTACTTTCGACCATACAACGCCTCAAATTGAGCCATCTGAATTCTCGAATGGTAGCTGTTGTTGTAGGCGAACTCGGTTAAAGGTAAGTGACGATCCCAACTACCTGGAAGCTCGATAGCCCAAGCCCTCAGCGTATCTTTGAGAGTCTGAATTGTCCTCTTTGTTTGCCCATCTGTTTGCGGGTGATAAGCCGTACTGTACTTTAACTTAGTCCCCATAGCCTTCTGCAGAGACTTCAAAAAAGTCTGCTGTGAACCTCGGATCTTGATCCGATATGATACTCTCTGGCACTCCATGTAAACGAACGATCTCCTTGATGTACAACTCAGCCAGTCTCTGTAAAGAGTAGTCCGATCTGATTGGTAAAAAGTGAGCTGATTTAGTCAATCAATCGACGATCACTAAAATAGCATCACAACGGTTTCGGACTGGCAGCAAACCCATGATGAAATCAATGGAAATACTATCCCATTTTCATTTCGGGATATCCAGACTTTTGAGTAACCCGGCAGGTCTTTGATGTTCAATCTTGACCTTCTGACATGTCAACATCTCAACACAAAGTCCGTTACATCCCTTTTCATGTTTGGCCACCAATATTGTTGCTTTAAGTCATTATACATCTTGGTAATTCCAAGATGTATAATGTATCTACTCCGATGGGCTTCTTCTAAAATAGTTCTTTTAATCTCCTCATTATCAGGAACACAAATCCTCTTCTTATATCTTAAGATATCTGTATCACCCACTTCATAATCTTGAACATCTTTTAGCTCTAACTCTTCTCGAATTTACCTTAACCGATCATCTTTCATCTGAGCATCCCTTAGGCTTCGGTAAAAACTGTAATCACTCAGTACCGAATTTAAAGCAACAATTCTTCGATCTAGAAACACTTGAAAGTCCCTTAATCCTTTCAAACGGTAGTGCTCATTCAAGCTCATATAGAAAACATGAATCGATTTTTTTGACTTAAGGCATCTGCTACAACGTTGGCCTTACCAGGATGATACTTTATCTCAAAATCATAATTATTTAAAAACTCCATCCATCTAAACTGTCTGTTATTCAATTCCTTCTGGTCAACCAAGTACTTTAAACTCTTGTGATTACTCATAACTTCAAATTGAGATCCATACAGGTAATGTCTCCAAATCTTCAATGCAAATACTACGGCGGCGAGTTTCAAGTCATGGGTCGGGTAGTTCTTTTCATGAGACCTCAATTACCTTAAGGCATATGCGACAACCTTGCCTTCTTGCATCAACACACAGCCCAAACCCTTGAGGGAAGTATCTGTATACACCGTATACGGACGACAGGGATCAGGGAGGGAAGCACAGGAGCTGTAGTAAGCTTTTCCTTCAACTCTTGAAAAGCAGTTTCACACCTTTCAGTCCATATGAATGGTTGATCTTTCTTGGTTAATCAGGTCAAGGGCATTGCAATCTGAGAGAATCCCTTTATGAATCTCCTATAATAGCCAGCTAACCCCACAAAACTTCTCACCTCAG
Organism: Vachellia pachyceras; assembly: GCA_025593235.1. NCBI lineage: Eukaryota > Viridiplantae > Streptophyta > Magnoliopsida > Fabales > Fabaceae > Vachellia > Vachellia pachyceras. The sequence goes on along the minus strand of JANTPZ010009753.1, from coordinate 2,946 downwards.
TTACCGATTTCGGAGTTTCCCACTTCAACACGGCATCCACTTTACTGGGATCAATGGCCATCCCTTCATCAGACACCACGTGGCCTAAAAAAAATTTCACTTCCCTAAGCCAAAAATCGTACTTACTTAGCTTAGCATACAACTTATGATTCCTCAAAATCCGCAAAGCAATATACAGGTGCTTGCGGTGCTCTTCTTCATCCTTAGAATAAATGAGGATATCATCAATGAAGACCACAATAAATTGATCCAGGTACGGCCTGAAAATTCGATTCATATAATCCATGAAGACATCTGGAGCATTAGTCAACCCAAAAAGGCATGACTAGAAACTCATAATGCTTGTATCGAGTCCGAAAGGCTGTCTTTGGAACATCCTCAACCCTAACCCGGAGCTGATGGTATCCTGACCTCAAGTCAATCTTAAAAAATATTGCGGCTCCCATAAGCTGATCTAACAAATCATCAACCTTAGGCAACGGGTATTTGTTCTTAACAGTTACTTTATTCAACTGTCTGTACTCAATGCACAATCGTATACTTCCATCCTTCTTTTTGACAAACAAAACTGGCGAACCCCAAGGAGAAATGCTCGGTCGAATGAAACATTTCTCAAGTAACTACTCCAACTGTTTCTTTAGCTCCGCCAACTTTAATGGTGACATCCGATAAGGTGCTTTAGAAATTGGGGCTGTTCCTGGTGCTAATTCAATAGAGAACTCCACTTCTCGATACAGGGGCAATCATGTTATCTCTTCTGGGAATACCTTAGGAAACTCATTCACCACTCCAATCTGATCAATCCCAACTTCCTTGTTAGCACTCAGAGAAGAAGACCATGTAGGCTTCACACCTCGTTGAACACACTTTTCCACTTGAGCAGCGGATAACAACAAGGGACTCGAAGCTACCTCCATAGATGCAAGATTTAAGGGAAAATTCACTCTTTTCCCATTACAATCAAGGTAAGCATTATTGGCTGATAACCAATCCATGCCAATAATCACATCAATACCCTTAAAAGGCAAACAAATCAAATCTATCTTTGAATCACAAATAGCATACTTAAGGGCAACATCCAAATAAGCACGACCAGTCACAACAGAAGTTCCAGCTGGAGTGGAAACTCTCAAATCATAAGGTAAAGCACAGACGTTCAAATCCAAACTTTGAGCACATTCATCAAAGATAAAGGAATGGGTAGCACCAGAATCTAACAATACATGAACATCAAAGCCTTGAAGAGAAGCGGTACCTTGAATCATGTTTGGAGACGCTCCAGCCTCCTCTCAAGTCAATGCAAATACTCTTCCAGGTACCATCAGCGACCACCTTGCTGAGTCTGCTGAGCCTCCGGGCAGAAACGAGCGATGTGCCCCAACTTATGGCACCGGTAGCACTCCCAACACTTCCCCGCATGACAACTAGAACAATCCCTATTTATACTGGAAACTGTCGCTGAAGAGTCTAGATTAGAGTTCTGACTCCTAAAAGATTGACTTCGCTGAGCTTGAAATTTCCGCTACGACTCTCTCTGATCAGAACGCCTCTGCGAGAAAGATCTACTCTTTCCCGAGCTACTACTAGTGTCATAGCCAGACCTCTTCATCATGCTACCTGATGGCCTAATGAAGCTAGAAGGTTTCCCTTGTCTCTATTGCTGTTGTTTAGCCGCCTCAGCCTCCCTGAGCCTTCTAGCTGCAATGGTCAACTTGACGCAAGCTTCATCAAAACTCTCTAACCCATGAAGAGCCAAGAATGGCTTCAATTCTGGTCTGACCCTTTCAAGAAGCTGGGTCGCCAACCATGCAGACATTTCCTCTTCCCTCATACGCGACAGTTACGATACATATTTGGAAAGGTCAATGAAGGTAGAGATGAAGTCATCCTCATGCATCTCCTCTTGCTTCAGCATGTAGAACTCTGACTCCTTTTCCAGCCTCAGCACTGCAGGAAAAAATGATCCAGAAATCTTTGCTTAAACTACTCCTAAGTATAATGAGAATCATTTGACCCAGCACCACTTGTCCACCAAAGCTTGGCATTATCCTTCAGTAAACAAATGGTCACTCTAGCCATCTGATAGGAATTAATATCCACCACCTTGAAGATGGTTTCTAGCCTATCAATCCACGGCTCTGGCTTGATGGTATCCTTCCTAGCGTCAAATGTCGGCGGGTTGTGCCTCGACACATCTTTCCATACCCGGGATATCGAAACGTCCGGTAGACCCTGGGTCGATGAGCTTCCTCCCGTCTCTCCTCTTCTTTGATCCTCCGAGTGTCATACACTCGGGGTGCCATAACCATTATTCAATCATATTTCCTCACTCCCGCCTTGCCGCATATCTTGTTGAAACTTCTGCATCCTCTCGTCCAATGCATTCACCACCAATTCCTTCAACAATGGAGAAGAGCAGTTTGGTCAAACCCTGGCTGATTAGGTTGACCATTACCTCTATAGTCGGATTGCTTTGATCGAGTTCGCACCATTCTCCCCACCTAAGGATGCAACCCACCATAAATGATGAAAAACCAAACAAAACTAAAGACAACTACAAAAGAGGGAAGATATATGTGAATATTATATATTGCCACTAAATGTACACATAAAAAACAGTTCGCAGAATCAGTGAATCTGATACCAATTTGTAAAAATCCTTTTCTTAAAATATCAAATAATGAAAATTCATTTTCAAAACCTTTGACTGGTCAATATTACACCGTCACTGAGCGTTAGACCGCATAGGTTCAACCCAAACGTAAACCATCGATAAATCAGTCAAATAAGTCAGAGTATGCGTAATGAACCCTAAAGTGGCAATATATAATAATACAACATAATCCACAAAGGAAGGAAGCACTACTTTTAATGAAAGTAGTTCAAGCTTCCGGAGTCTTCCCTGAAGGACCAGCACGAGAACTACCACCTGGAAAAATGTTAAAA
>JANTPZ010009752.1:0-12531 GCA_025593235.1 Vachellia pachyceras | reverse complement strand
TGGCAAATCAAGAATGCATTCTGGGAGGTTGAATGCATTTTGAGGAGAGAATGAGCGTTTGGGAGAGATTATGGGCAAAATGCATTCTTAAGAGAATGAGAAGAAGGTTCATTATTCTCAAAATGCATTCCAAGTCACAACCTGAGACATTCTAACTATTTTTTATTATTTTATTTTTCCTAATTTTATCACAATATAAAATACTATATTTATATATATATATTATTTAATGAGATTCATTTTTTTAAATCATTTTTTACCAAAAGTCACTTTTACAAAGATTATTCAAACAAATTTTCATTTGCCAAAATGTATTCTGACCAAAAGTCATTCTCTTAATAGTTATTCAAACGGGGCCTATAATTTATGTTTGATTTTTTTGCTCGAGGCTGTAATTTATATTTTTGAAACATATGAAAAAAGACATTTAAAATATTTTTATTGAAGCGAGTATAAATAATATTGCTTCGAAGGTATATAAATATTTCTCAATTCACTTGCATGAAACCAGAATCGCTTGTAATCAATGTCAGCAATATAATAGTGAATTCGTTCCTGGGCCTTGTCTACACAGTTATCGATATGCCCCCACAATTTGTACTTGAACTCGTTTTTGGTACGCTTGTTCCGTTAATTTAAGGTTTGGGGTCATTATCCTAAACTTAGATTTTATTTAAGTATTCACACTTTTCAAAACCTATATTTTATAATAAAATCTAGATTTTGAAAAAGTTATTTTTTTATAAAATTATACACTTTCTTATAATAAATTTTCTTTTTCCTCTTTTCTATTTACTTTTTGTCTTGAATTGGTTAAAGCTTATAATTTCTCAAACACTAACACCTTTCAAAATCTAGGTTTTTCTTCAGAATCTGTAAAAACTATTCTCTCAAAATCTATTATCTAAAAATCTAGGTTTTACTTCAAACTTCGTAAAAAGTATTCTAAAACGAACTTTGAAACGGGCTTTTAATAGTTTTTTCCTCATTGCTATGTACCTTGTCCCTTAAACCTTAACTAAGAAATTTATGCATATGAAATATCTAATATAGGATATTTAGAATATTTTCATTTAACAGAGTATGAATGATGTGACACTCAAAAGTATATAAATATTTCACTTTCTGGAGTACAAGACTCTATGTGGTTTAAAACTAGAGTTGGAGTCTGATATTTAATGCCACCATTATGGATATGCTCCAAGCTGAGAGACGCATCGCATTCAACTAATACATTGAGGCGGTCTTCATCAATAATTGATATATCCCATACCTGCCACTGCTCCATCCCACTCATTTGTCTGTAAATTTGCAGTGGTCCTGCTATGGAGAACCGGTCATATGAAAGACCTACTGCTTCGAATCGTGTGGATCAAAATATGATGTAATCAAAACTTGTTAAAATTCTTAGATATCTCTGGATGGGTTTAAACTTGATGTTGTTATCAACTAAACCTAAATAAAATATATTCTACTGGGAGCAAAACTTTGTTTTGAAGGAGCCTAAAGGTTAGCAACACCTCAGTTAACAAAATGGAACATGGGTCTCATTCAAATGGTGGATAAGAGAGTTTAGATTCCTGGAAATAGAAACAAAAACCAATCTTCTCATTGACATTCATATAGAAAGAGAAAAGAAAAGAAAAACAAGTTAACTTTTTCTGCCATGGAGAGCTAGATTAGATAGAAACGCTAGCAATCAATTTGGCTTGTGAAAATGTGGTTCCATGTTGTTCCAAAAATAAAAAACAGAAGATTTCATGTTTTTGGTGAGTTTGGAATATGAATCTGATGATTCTGCTTTGACTAATAAGCAAGAGGAAGCTGTTTGTTTCCCAGTCTCTCGTTCACAATCATTCACTTGATTTCAAAGCTTAACACAAGGAATCATGCATTCCTTCCTATACATACATGGCTTCAAACTCGAGTAACCAGCTCAGCTTTGAAATGCATCTCTTATCTTCAAAGCTTGGCATAAACTCCCTCCCCTAAAAAGAACAGAGAGATCAGCGATCGATTGTTCCTATTTATTAGAGAGAGACCATTAATCTCATTGTATTAACTAGCTACTTGTCAATTCTTTTGCAAACCTATTCTCTCTCCTATTTTATAAATAAATGTGGTTTTTTAATCCTCCCGGCAGAGACAATTTTATTTGATACAATATTAAACATTAAATGTAAGCACATCAAACCGTAACTCATCATGTGATGCCAAAAAGAATTTAATTTAGGGAAAGGGATTGATCCTCGCAGTGTGATGGATCATTATATATTGCTTGTAGCTAATATTTTTCACCTAAATAATTGATTGTCTGTATCTTATAAAAAATATTAAAAAAAGAGAGAGGGGAATACAACCCTTGTTTGTTTAGCCATCATTTGGGGTTGGGGGATTTTCTTTTATATAATATTTCATTGCTTAATATAAGAATTGGTTGATTTTTTGAAGGGTTAAAAGTAATAAATAAATTATTTAATTATAATATATAGATTAAAATATCTATGTGTATTATTAGATTGTATTTCAATTTATAAGTTAAGTAAAATAATTTAAAGAAAAATTATAAATATATCGGTTAATTAACAATTTAACTCTCTTAATCTTTCTAAAAAATAAATAAATTGTATATAAAGGATTGGATGGATATAGTACTTTTTTTTATTAGTTATGTGTATCTGGCTAATGTATAAAACTCTGTTGATACGTAAAACAAATTTAAAACTTCACTTCTTTTCCTTTGATGACCCATCCATGAAGAGCTGGAAGGCCTTGGTGGCGGACAACTCAAGGATTTCTTCTTAAAAAAAACTAATCATCAAATTTTACCTTTGTGGTAGCAGCTTGGAAAAAATATATCTAAAACCTTTTGGCTAAAATTAGAATATAACTTTTAGTTTTTTAAAAAAGAAAATTAGCACTATCCTGGTCTGGTTATGTAGCTTAGTAATACCACAATAATAGTGTCATACAGTATTTTATGTATTTGAATTAGTTTATTTTAAGTATTTTTACGTTACGTTATATAAAATAAATTTGTCAGAAGGGTTTTATTTGATAAAGCGTAAAAAGGCTTTCTTGATTAGGTTAAAAAAAAGTTTGTTGATTATGATCTTTATAGCATCAGAATATTATGAAACTAATTTTTCGTGTCAAAAAGATTTGAGACATAAAAAGGGACATAAAAAGTACTGAGTAATGTGAAAGATTCCTCAATCACTATTAGAGCATTGGGTCCATTCACTTATTTGCCTCAAAAGTTCTAAATCCTACTACAGAGATCAGCGTGATTATGGGAGGAAGGTAGGGACAAACATGCAACGATTTGATAGATTAGGGGGAAAAAAGAGGCAACCGAAACTTTATGGGCAAAATTTAATAAAAGATGTTAATTTCTGACAGCATAATAAATCATGATTAGAATCTTTCTTAAGAGATGTGGACATATTTAACATTCGATTCAAACATAATTGATTCTAATAAAAATATGTGCGGAAATCTTTCTCCCAACAGTGTACGTAAGTTAAGATAAAAGGCATCTTGAAATACGTAAAAAATATTTCGAAATCCCTAAATTCTTCTTGGAATCCTTAAACTCCTTTCTTTCAACGGATTCCCAAACATGCATGTTTGGGAAATCCGTTGGGAGAAAGAAGTTACTGCTTTCGAGGTAATTTTATATATTTTGAGATAGTTTTTACAGATTTCAAGATGGTTTTGTCTTGACTTACGTGCACCGTTGGGGGAAATGAGTTCCCAAACAAGCAATATATATCAGTGTGATAATAAAAATCACATCAAGCAAAGCATTTTACAATATGTTTATATGCACACTCGGAATGAAACTGTCAGCTCCAAGAAGCGTATACGAACACTAATAGAGAAAAAGGGAAAGGATTTATTCTATACAACTTAAATGATCAAGTGCAACATGTTGACATGATTGAAACAAATTTGAACCCTTTCCTTATATTGAATTTACCTATTCCTATCTCTTTCTCTGTGATTACATGAAGAATTGAACAATAACAAAGAGAATCCGAGTCCGAGAGAAAATGGGGTGGATCCCACAGAAATCAACGAAGAACATGAAAAGAGCGAAACAAGCGCTTGATGAGGGCAGCTTTAGGGAGGGAGGTACGAGTGACTGGAGCTAATTGGTGTTGTTGATGCATCACTTGAGCAACGGTGGGGAGTCTAAAAGTGAGAGTCACCTTCTTTTCCAAAACGTTCACTTCCAATGATTCTGTTTCTGCTGATCAAGTGTCCATATATTTTGGTATGTTTTAGAATAAAAAACACATTACTCTCTCATAAAATCATCAATCATAAAAAACTATCTAGACATTATCTCATATGCATATACATATATATATATATATATGTATCTGTGTGTGTCTATATATATAAAGAAAAATCAATTATAAAATAATAAAACAATAGACATGATTGAAGTTAGTGTTCTAGATGCTTGAGCTCTATTGCATTTTTAAATTAGTTGACTTAAGGGAAAAATATTCAATGCTTGTGCAAGCATATAAATTATACGGAAATTTAGTCTTATGTTCTAAATAAGCAAATTATTTAAGAAATGGTCCCATAGAGGAAAATATTTAATGAGAGGTCACAATTGACAACATGAGGTTCTTGTAATGACAACATCATGCGCTGCGTTGACAACACCTCATGTTATCAATGGAACTTCTCATTAAATATTTTTATCCATGGGACCATTCCTTAAATAACTTGTTTATTTGGGAGCTAAGATTAAATTTCCCTAAATTATATGCTTTTTCTCATTATTTGAAACACATCTTTAGATATCATGTTAAGCGGCTTACTTTTTAATTTTCTAAATCCGCAATAAATAATTTACTACTAACTAAAAAGTATTGCAATAAGTGACTAACATGCAACCAATTGTCATTCTGTAATCTTACCATCACATGCTACTCACTTGTTTTTAGACTTTTAAGTGATTAAACGGTTTATTAGGGGTTGAAGAGTAATTCTCCCATTTTTTTAATTCATGCCATCAATGTTATTATTACTATTATTAATGAAATATACATTATGTCACCACAAGAGACAAAACCAACCAAGCTTATACTGAGCCCTTTTGTAACTTTACTAATTAACAAAACTAATTCCAAATCTTGCTATTTGGTGAATTAAAAAAACAAAGTTTTTGACGGCATGTGTTGTGTCTTGTTATTTCATAGGACAATTAAGATGCCAAGCCAGCTGGTAAAACTAAGAGGGAGGCCCAAAGTTATTAGAAGGTGACAAAGCAACTTTTTTTTTTCCTTTTTCTTTTTTGCCCTGAAACTTTTGGTATGTTTGGTAGAATGAGTTAAAAAGACAGGAGAATATCTGAATGAATCAAGAGATAATAATTACATTTTCAATTATAATCATAAATTAACAGATTTGATTCCTGAACCTAAGTCATTGCCAGCCTATTAAATTGTGGCCAGTATTATTAACTATATATTAAGCATCACATGCTTTTGAACTGTCCTCTACTTCCCTTCCTCCTTAGTTTGTTTCAAGAAAAGGTTTAGTTTTATATAATCAAATGCTGTACTTATCCATAATAATACTTCTTTGAACCTTCAAAACCAATCATATATGTAACAGACAAAAATTAAAACTGATGTTTTAGTATATTCCTGAAATTGCCATTGGGATTTAGTTCTGGACACAAAACCCAGATAGGATTATTGCCTGAACTAGGTTCAATGTGTAACAGTCTAACATGTAAACTTGCAGCAAAATCTGAAAACACTAATCCTCTGATACTGAATTCTTAATCCATCATTAGTAAACTAAAAAAATGAAGTGAATAAGATCCAAAAAATATACCTAATAACAGGATTCAGAGAAGGAAGGAAAAAAAAGTGAATATGTACCGTTCATTTTGGTGATAATGTCAGAAACTCTCTTCTGGCAATTCTTACATTGCATATCAGCAAACACAACAACCTCTTGAACCTGTTTTTTTTTTTTCACAACAAAATCCAAACCCATCATCATCTTCAACCTCCAAATTATACGCAGACAAAAAGACGAAGAATAAGAAAAAGGAAGAAAGAAAGAAACAGAGCATACTATTGGCAGGGACAAGGACTCCATAGAAGCCAGGGTAGCTCTAGAAATAGAAAACCCATGTGAGATTTTTATACTAACTTCATCATCTTCCATCTCAGCTCCGTCGTCAAAATCCATACCTGTAATTTTAAAAAATCCGTACCCAACTACCAGAAAAAGAGGCCTCACTTTATGATAACTTTATGAAGACGGCAAGTTCTTTCAATCCCATGAGGAAAAGAAAGGGATTGATGAACAGCTAGGTTCTTCTGTACTGATAGAGCAATCCCAGCTCCATGAAAGCTTCGTCATCTTCTTCTTGTAGTAGTAGCTTCAGGAGGATGAGAGTTGGTAAAGTGAAAGAAGGGTCTGCGCCTAAGTTGAAAAGGATGGCTCTTTTTTTTTTTTTTTTTATTTCGAGTGCCACACAAAGTGCTTGCTTGAGATAAATTGGGACTTTTTCAAACACAAGAATGATTCCTCTGCGAGGTTGCTTCTCAGATCAGGCATTGGAATTAATCCACTAAGTTAAATGGTGTTTAATTGAAAGGCAACGTTTTTACATTCATATTGGCCACAAAAAGCCAAGCATTTAGCTCTTAGTGAAAAATGGATTCTTCTTTTGTAGAGAGAGAGAGAGAGAGATAGGAGAAATACACAAGTGGGGGCTCATTCACATGGTCCTAATACAGGAAAAATAGGGTGAGTGATCATAATGCAGACTATTGCTACTTCCTATTATTCTCCGGAAACAAGTCTATGTATCCGTTAGAAAATGATAATAATTTGGAACAACATTTTCAAAAGTCAAACGTACGTACAATAGTGTTTTTCTGTAAAACGAGATAATTCCCTCTACATATTTACCTTAATTTACATAAAAGTACTTCTATACCACGTTCTTAAATGAGCACATTTTCAAGATGAAGAAGGAAGCAGCCTAGCACTCTGCTTCTTGTATCACATGCATTTTCTAAAAGAAATAAATAGTACTTAATATTTTGTATGCAACGACCAATACTAAAAATTTATTAAAAGTAATAAATGTATAAAAATTATTTTTTTCTGAATATACTTTCATTATGAAAGTAACAAGTGAGAGAATATTTTAAAAAAAAGATATAACGAATTTTCCAAGACTCCCCAACTTAAAATTTCTTTAATTGCAATTTTTATTGACTCCTTGAATTTAATTTACGATGCTAAATTTCAATTTCTTTGATCGTGACAAAATTGATGACTTAAGCACCTTGCATTATTTACCATACATCGTTTTTTTGATAAGTTGATTGAACATGCCTTATAATAATAGAGCACATTGGTATATAACTAATTTCTATATCAAAATATTACATGTATTAAAATCTTGGATAATTCTAATATTTTGCATTAAAGATATATATAACCGATATCACACTCTTTTTATAAAACTAATATTTATATAAAAATATTAGTTATATCTTTTAAAAATATTGGTTACATCTTAAAAAATCTCCAAAATAGGATCAATCCCACCCCACGATTCTATCGTGGAGCGTATTTGAAAATTCGATGAAGAATAGCTTTTACAGAATTCAAGAAAAATATAGATTTTAGATAATATATTTTTGGAGAATAGTTTTTACATATTTTGTGGCAAAATCTAGTAGTTAAAAATGTTATTGTGCTTGTTTGGGAGCTCCTTATTCCCAACGGTGCACACAAGTCAAAATAAAACCATCTTAAAATTTGTAAAAACCATCTTGAAGACCATAAAAATCATCTCGAAATCCGTAAATTCTTCTTGGAATATGTAAACTCCTTTCTTCCAACAGATTCCCAAACACACATAATATTGTGTTTGGAAAGTTATTGTGGGAATAATTTTTAACAACTCTGATGTAAAAGGTGAATTTATTTAATTTTATTAATCTCTCCGAAAAAGTAAGTTATTGTGGGAATAACTTTTACCGAACCAAGCTTAGTTATAATTTTGTGCCCTCTAAAAATGATCAAGAGTAACAGGAGGACAGAAGTGAACATCCCAATTGTAGTTATCCAAGCTGGAGATAGAAACAGAAGTCAAACATGGAGGCACCTTAATTTCTTTAGCTTATTCTTAGAAGTGGTCATTTTCTGTCATTTAATATTCTACTTTTTTTTTTTTTGCTCCAAGTCGTAATTATGTACATACTAATCAAACTCTACACCCTCAATGTACGACTCATGCTGGCCTCAGCATTCCTATAAATTTGGTCAAATACCAACTACTCTCTGTATACTAAGCCTTCTACAACTGACTATGACAAGTCTGGGTCTTTTTCTACAACTTATGCTACGTTTGGTAGCATGGAACCAGAAGTCTGGAAGTGGAATTGAGGTGAGAATCAGAAAATAAGCTTGTTTGGTTGGTTTGAATTGACTTCCATGGAATTGTGAATTCCATCGAATGATGGAAGTGAGTCTTCCATAGGCCCCATGTAGGAACTCCAATTCCAAATTCATGGAAGTGGCGTCTTCTCCGTTTTGTCCTCTCCCCTTCATTGTTCGTGCCATCCATTCCAGCCACCGCAATCCGCCATCGACTGTTCGTGAGCGTCCTCCGGTCCCCAGCGATCTTGTTCGTGAAGAGCTCGCCTCCGGCCATCCACTCAGTTCCAGCCACCTCAATCCGCCATCAACTGGATTTTGTTGCAGTCGAACGATCGCACGACCTCTCGCGACGAATGACCTTAGGCGACGAACGAACTCTGGCGACGAACGACCTCTGGCGACGAACGACCTCTGGCAATGAACGACCTCTGGCAACCAACGCAACCCCGCCCCGATCAACGGTGATGAAGGCGATCTCCGAAACAGGACAAACGCGATCTTCGAAACACAACGGCAACGAACGCGATCTCCGCCCACAACGGCGATGAACACGATCTCTGTTGACAATGGTGACAACGCAATCTCCGGCGACGAACTGTTGGTCGACATTGGTGCTGGTTGTGGGCGGAAGGGTGGAGTTTTTTTGGGGGAAGTAGGGATTTTTTTTGGTAAAGGGTATATTAGTCTTTTCACACTATAAATATAAATATTAAATTAAAATAATAGCCTACTTCTTCCAGCATACCAAACAAACTTTTAATCTCACTTCCATTTCCATTTCCACTTCCAATTCCACTTCCAGTTCCACTTTCAATTCCATCGAAATCAATTCCGCACCAAACGGGACATTAGGTGGGTAGTTTTGGATCACCGTCCCAACCAGTAGTGTATATTCAAAGACCAACCATTCTCGGAAAAGTCTTTGTTAATTTTCAAATAAGAGGGAGTACAAAGGGGTTGGTCCCTCTCAATACGATGAATTAAAATTTGAATATATAATCGTATTCAGCATACTTAATATTTCGAATACGATTATCTCAATTTAAAAGATACATATGGATACACATGCTTGTCCACAAACAAAAGAGCTGTATACACTAAATTTGAGATCCACGTGTGCAAGTTCTTTTTTTAAGTCTTCTCTTTTCTTGACGAACGAAGTGTGTGAAAAAAGTGAGTTTACATCTTGGAGTGCACAGCCTGGGGTGATAATGGAATTTGATTTAAATGGTGATTTTCTTGGCCATTTCTGCTTCTCGGCTGGTCCCTTCTCACCATATAACTGGTTATTTGGTTAAAATTCTTGCAATCCTGTCGCTTCTCGCAATATTGGGTGTGTTTGAATAGCCTGTTGGGAGAACGGATACAGATTCCAAGGTAAATATGTAAGAGGAATTTTGTCTCAGTAAGCGCAGGAATAGCTTTTGGTTGCCCAAACGGGCTAACCAAACAGAGCCATTGTCCCTCCTTTTACTTTGTGACATTGTGCATTTTTTTTTTCAACTGTACATATAAATTAAGATAAAAGGAATCTCGAAATCCATAAAAATCGTGTCAGAATCTGTAAATTACTTTCTCCTAACATCCTATACAAACTCATTAATGATTGATAAATGGATTGCCCATTCCTATCAATCTGTAGTCAATTTAAGATGATTTAAATGGGTTGAGGAGGATACGTGGCAACCTGTAAAATTTCAAACGGGAGCTTCGTCACCCATCACTCACCTCTGATCCCATTTTTGCCCAGGAAGTCAAGAACTTCCCTCCCTTAAAATTCTATGATGGGTTTCGTATTATGAATTAAAAAAATTTTATTCAAAAAAATAAATGCGCTTTTTCATTTTTAACCCTAATTCTACAATTGTTTTTCCATCCATTGTGTTTAACTAATTTTAAAAACTCATCCATTTAACATAATTTAGGTAGTTGTTCCTTATTTAGAAAAAATACAAAGAGAGCAATGCACAGCTGAAATTAATATTCTACCAAAAAGAACTGAAATTATAAATACAATACACATGAAGAGAACCAAAATACAGGAGGCAATCTCTATTCTTATAATTAAATATGGTTAGGCAACAAATTGCATTCAGCATATCAAAACCTAAGACTCAAAAAACCGCCGGTTATTCCACTATGCCTAAAAACTTTCAGCCAAAACTTTTGCAAGGCATCATCCTTGCCTCTCTCGGGTTTCCACATTCCATACAAAGCACCAATATCAACTGAAGCTTCGATGCCAAAAGATTAACCTAGAATGTAAAGAGCAAAGACGTGCATCGGACAGATGCAGAGGAGGGTATATATATTATGTATGTACTTTTTGAGAAAAGGGGGGGAATCAGGGAAACTAGACAACCTAGTATGTAAATTAAAAAAAATCACAAAAGTCACCTACACATGACCAAGTTAGTTAAAGATGGCACCACTGAAGAGCTGAAAATGGCTTGATCCCCCCTGCCGTACTTGCAGTCGTCATGATCAACCACTTTCAAGGATGCTGATATCATATAACTGTCAGAAGCATGGGGGTCTGAGGAATCCGGGGACTTTCTTCCGGTGCAGCTGCGGCCCCTCTTCCTGGATGACTTCCATCTTAACTGAGAAAGAAGATTGTCCTTTGCAAGGTCTGGAACCAGCTCGGGCTTTCTTGATTTATTATCAGTTTCAGGATTCGGGCTAGTATTAGTAATATTCCCACCTTGGTTTGAAGGTACGGCATCTCCAGCAGATTCAGCCGCAGCTGATTTGCTGGGATCTTGTGATGTTTTTAAGCTGGATAATATAGAACTAACAAGGTCAGGCCTTTCCCTTACTTGCAGCCACCCATTCCCAGTCCATTCTTGAGTTCGTCTTAAGTCACCATATGTAAATATTGACACTAACTTCTCCCCTGAAATGATTAAAACCGAAGAGGAGTTAAAAGAATAGCACCAGCAATACAAAAGATCTATCGGGAACTAAGATTAATGAAAACTGACAAGAGATAAGGGGGAAAATGTTTACCGTACCTGGGAAATAAACATGACACCTGGCTTCAGAGTCTTTCTGAACAACAATGCCTTCCCACCAACCATCATGCCACCAGACATCCACAATGGAACCAACATTAACCGCCCCAGAAAATTGATACGGACTAGACTGAGGGGCAGGACGTACTGTTGTCCGTCCATTCAATCGGAGATCCAAGTGATCATGTGCTGCAATTCTGGAAGCTGGAACCCATTCCTGAATAATAAAGAACAATGAGAAAAAAATGGTAAGCTCAACACAACCACACAGTTGTTCTTGAAAAATTATATTAAGTCAATGGTCATGTAAGATACCTCAAGCTTCCTAGCTTCATCAACTGCATCGTTAATGTCTTGATACTGCACCTTCACTTTGTTTTTGTGCTTCTTTATGACCGAAGCTCTAAACCAACAGCCTCTAATGCCACTGTCCCGAGAGAGAACCTCAACCTGAGAACCAATTGATAAATACTGCAAAGCGTAATCTTGTGTCTCTTTGCTGGCTGTGGAGCCAAACTGTTTTAAGGAATTGTTTACATTTTTTCTTTTGGTTTCATTTCCACTATCATTCAGACTTCCCGTTTCAATAGCAGCACCTTCAACATCAAATTTTGCCCAACGCAGCCTCTTCTTAGGTCTAATCCCGGATGTAAACTGGAGGTCCTCTTCCTCCAGTTTATCATCAGATTGCTGGGAACTTCCATTAGATTTTGCGTCAGACAGGGTATACATGTATCTGAGAATTTCCTGTCTCCAGTAACCTTTAACCTGAGTAATATCAAAGTGCTTAACATCATCATTGTCAAATTGATTGTCGCAGACAAATGGTTCCAACATGGTATGCCTTGCTTCGTTCTGAAACTTTTCGTAATGCTGGGGACTGAGTACAGTAGCCAATCCATCTATGCACTCGATGCTCAGATCTTGAAGACAAAGAGAAAAGAAAATCTCTCTGTCACTAAAACTCTGAGGCAAAAAATTAGCAACCTCATCAATTTTGTGAAACCAGCGTACCATAACCATCTTATTGCCTCTGGAGTCCTCATACATGTCTTCCAAGTAGGCAACGAGACGC
>JANTPZ010009750.1:0-10621 GCA_025593235.1 Vachellia pachyceras | reverse complement strand
CCACCATGTCATGTCTTACCAAGAAACAACGGAGGCGCGTTGATATTAGGAATGGGAGTTGGCGTTTGCGTGTCATTACCGGAGCCGCCGTTATTAACTCCATATATGTCAAGAGTTGATTTACCAACAGACAAAAATTTAGTTTTTTTAAAAAATAGAAATACAGAAAAACAATATGGTTATCCAAGGTTTTAAAGGGGATGCAATGTCGGCCATTGGTATTTGGTATGAAACTTAAAACCCTAGTTGGAGGCAGGGATAGTTCAGAGAAGTATTAAACTTGGAAAAGAAAGGAGGGAAATGAAGTGATAGAGAAAATGGGTTTCAAACAGAGAGGATGAAGAACATTGTATTTTATAGATCAAAGGTGAGGGACCAAGGATAAGATCTGGGTTTACTGTTTACCCATTTAGGGACTCGGAAGAAGATGACGGATTAGAGGAAGAAAAATCTTCTCCAAAGAGCAAACAACACATTTTCCACACAGGCATCGATCAATCATGCATGTTAATTCCATCCAAACTCTGAGATATAACAAGGTTTATATTTGTGAATAAAAAACTGACCTTCCATTTTGAAACTCGGCAACCTTCGCTATGATGAGGGATGGCGGGGAAAGGTCCTTGACAGAAGTGACGTTGTCGGAGACGGAGAGTGGCGGCATGGTGGCCTTTGAGAGTCGAAGCCTGGCACAGTGAAGGAAGGGAAGGAGAGAGTGAGAGACTGAATGGAGGTGAGAGAAAGGGAAGGAGAGAGTGAGAGACTGAATGAAGAGAAGTAATAGCCTGGCAATTGAAAGGAATGAGTCATACATTGGGAAACGTGCTTGCAGGCGTAAATGAGGTTGTCTTTTTTTTTTTTTTTGTTGGTTAGTCAAATCAACAAAGCTTTTAAAATAACTTTTCACCCATAGTCTACAGCACCTTCCTCTCCCACCTCACATCAACCTCTCCACCTCACAACAGTATGCATATTTAAAAAAAAAAATCAGGCCGGCCTGCCAGACCAAATAAATGGTATGGGCCTGGCCTATTTTCATAAACAGGCCTTTTAGGTGGGCTGTGTCTGTAAAAGCCTGGCCTGTTCAGGCCTTTTACAGGCCATGCCATAGGCCTCTGACAGGCCGTCTAACCTTGTCCCACCCCTATTTCTGGGGGCATTCAGCAAGGGTTTTCACAGGTCATATATGTCTTTTCACATTATAATGGACATATTGATTAGAAATTACTCACTCTTATACTTAATATAAAAATTAATTAAATTTTATTGGGGATGCAAATGAAATTAAATACATTATTTACAAGTATTTATATATATGGTTTTTAAATTTTGCCAACAAGAATACAATGGTTGAAAAATATACGGTGATTTCATTTTTTTATGGTGAATGAATTTAAAAAAAAAGAGTAATTTTCGTTTGATGCAGTGAAAGTTCTAAAAGCAATATCATGGAAGATAGAGAAGTTGAATTGGAATGTGACCTCACATTCTTGCATCGATGGAGGCTTCAAAAATGAGATCATTAATGAAAAGAATAACATCATAAGGAATGTAACGTGCAATTGTAGTTTCTCCGATGGAAAAGTTTGCCATGTTACAAATATGTAAGTGCAACATCACTCCTTTCAATCTGGGGTCCAAAAAATAGTGGAAAAGTTTTCTTCTTTATCATTTTTTTGTTCCTTTAATTCTTAACCTTGGCATATATTTCTATATTCATATTAATATTACAATAAGATCTTGCCTCGTCGCTATAAATAAACTTACATTCAAAACACTTATTGGTACTTTTTATGTGACAGGCACATGACCGGTCTCAATCTATCAGGACTTTTACCAAGTGAATTTGGATACCTTACCCATTTGCAACGACTGTAAGTACAAAAATTTCTTAGTTCTATTATTAATTTATCTATGTTAGTGGATCCATTTGGGAAAGCGGTATAGAAATACTTTTACGCAAGTTGAGGTAAATATGTGGATGAAATTGTTTCGTTTTGCAGAAAAACACTATTGAACGTACTTTTGGGTGAGAGTTAAGTGTTTCCAAACAAACACAGTATATATAAATATGTGTATGTGTGTGTATACACTATTACATTGGACACTTTTGATGTTCATTTTAAAAGGAACTTTGAACGAAAACCAATTCACAATATATTCATCTATCTCTCTGGTACATGGAAAGATATATATATATACAGTTGTCTGCAATATCAGGAATATCATTTACAGATCCCCCTATCACGGATATCATTCAATCATATCTTCCTATTCCTTATATATATATATATAACATAATATATTTACAGATATTTCGCTAACACTCCCCCTCAAATTGATGCATGGATTTCATGCCCAACTTGCCAATAGCGTTGTGGAAGGCTTGTGCAGATGCTGTTTTTGTGAGAATGTCTGCTAGTTGATCATTAGACTTAACATATGGAAATTTGATAATTCCTCGATCCAGTTTTTCCCTCAAGAAATGTCTATCAACTTCAATGTGTTTGGTTCAATCATGTTGTATGGGATTCTGGGCAATCTGTATCGCTGCTTTATTATCACAATATAGACTCATAGGTTCCTTGTGTTGGTAGCCTATTTCCTTCAAAATGCTCTAAATCCAAAGTAGTTCGCACACTCTATATGCCATGCCTCGAAATTCTGCCTCCGCACTTGATCTTGAAACGACCTTCTGTTTCCTACTTCGCCATGAGACCAAGTTTCCCCCAACAAACACAAAGTAACCTGATGTTGATCTCCGTGAGGTCTGGTCCTAGCCCAATCTGAGTCTGTGTATCCTTCAACTTCTACATCTTCATCTTCATTTATCTTTTCACTGTTGTCTGTGTAGCCTTCTACATTCAGGTTTCCATTTTCTGAAAATAATAATCCCATACTAGGAGTAGCCTTCAAATATCGAAGTATTTGCATCACTGCTTCTATGTGTTCTTTGCTTGGATTCTGCATGAATTGGCTTACAACACTAATGGCATAAGCAATTTCTGGTCTTGTTTGTGCGAGATATATCAGCTTTCCTACTAGCCTCTAGTACATGTCTTTATCAGTTGAAACTTGGTCTGGGAGTAACTCAAGTCTGTGATTCATCTCCATAGGGGTGTCAGCTGGTTTGCAGTTCAGCATCCCAGTTTCTCCTAGAAGATCTAAGATGTATTTCTTTTGTGAGAGGAAGATACCTTGCTGTGTATGGTCAACTTCAATTTCGAGAAAATATGTCAGCTTCCCAAGGTCTTTCATCTCGAAATTCTCCTTTAATTTCTCCTTCAATCCCTATATCTCTTCTTTATCATTTCCTGTAATAATCATATCATCTACATAGATAAGTAGCATCGTGACTTTACCCTTTCTTCATCTGATAAAGAGAGTATGATCTGAGTTGCTCTGCTTGTACCTCATTTTCTTCATAGTTGCAGTGAGCTTCCCAAACCATGCACGTGGGCTTTGCTTGAGGCCATATAATGACTTTCGCAGCCTACAAACCTTTCCCGAGGTTGAATCCATCATTCCTGGAGGTAATTGCATATATACTTCCTCATCTAACTCACCATTCAAGAATGCGTTTTTTACATTCATTTGAGAGAGTTCCCATCCTTGAACTGCTGCTAGGGAGATGAGTATTCGAACAGTGTTTATTTTAGCTACTGGTGCAAACGTCTCATCATAATCCACTCCGTATCGTTGCGTGTAACCTCTCGCTACAAGTCTTGCCTTGTATCGATCAAGGCTGCCATTTGCCTTAGGTTTAATAGTGAAAACCCATTTACATCCGACTAACTGCTTTCCTTCAGGTAGAGAAACTAAGTCCCACATTCCAGTCTTCTTTAGTGCATCTAGTTCTTCATTCATTGCTTCCACCCATTCAAGGAACTGTAGTGCTTCTTCAACATTGTTTGGTATCATAATGTTTGCTGCAGCAGAGAACACATGTGAACCTGTGTCTAGACTCAAGTAATTGCACATAGGATATTTTCCTCTCGTCTTTATATCCGGTTCATATGTTCTTCTAGAGATTCCCTTTGTTGACCTGTTAGAAGTTCTTTGAGGTACGTTTTCAACACCGTCGACTTTATTGCTGTTGTTTTGAATTACTTCTGCAGGAATTCGTAAGTTTGCTTCATTTAAATAGTTTAATTCCACTTGAGAGTTAGGAATTACCTGAGTGCTCATAGGACCATCTCGAGGATCAGAGGCTATTGGTATAGGCGATTCATTCTCATCCGGTTCATCATATAGTATCTGGTGGTATTCTGTAAGTTCATCTAGTTTTCCCAAATCAGCTTCTACTTCATGCTCGATCGTAGATCCCACTGGTAGCTTCTCTAACTTCTCTTCACTGCTACCTCTCTCCCTCTAAAGAGAAGCAGGAGGGAAGAATGGTGAAGTTTCAACAAAAGAAACGTCTAAGGACGTATAAAGCTTCTTGTGAACAGGATCATAACAGCGATACCCCTTCTAGACATCCGAGTAGCCCACAAATATACATTTTCGTGCTCTAGGGTCAAGTTTGCTACGAAGGGCCTAAGGTACATGTACGTACGCTGTGCATCCAAAGACTTGGGGTTCAAGATTAGGTACATGTGGTATCTCTAGATAGGTTTGAAGGACTCCAAGAGGGGTTTGAAAGTTAAGAGCACTCGAAGGCACACGATTCACGAGATAGGCAGCCGAACGAACTGCCTCACCCTAATACGTACGTGGTACATTCATTCCAAACAAGGATGCACGAACGATCTCTAAGAGTTGTCGATTACGTCTCTCAGCTAGCCCATTCTGCTTTGGAGTATACACACATGAAGTTTGATGGCGAATCCCTTCTTTCCGTAGGAAGTCCCCTAGTTTTGAGTATTCATTTCCATTATCTGTCTGTAAAACTCGAATTTGACTCCTATATTGGGTCTGCACTTGTTTAGAAAAATCACGAAAAACTTGACAAGCCTCACTTTTATGTTTCAATAAAGAGACCCACACCATCCGTGTACATTCATCAATAAAAGTAATAAAATAGCGAGCACCAGAATGAGTAAGAAGCTTAGCGGGGCCCCATATATCAGAGTGGATAATCATAAACGGAGTAGTACTTTTATTCAAACTAGGTGCATAAGAAATACGATGATTTTTTGCAAATTCACAAGTCTCACAATGAAAATCAGAAATCTTAAAATTCTTAAATAATCCAGGCTTTAACTTTTGTAAGTAATCAAAAGATAAATGACCTAAATGCTTATGCCATAGCCAAACTGCATCTTCAGGCTTCAAACTTTTGACGTTATAGACCCTTTCCTTTATTCTATCTTCAAGCCCCTCTGCTTCAAAATAATAGAGATTGTTTCGCCTAATACCATAGCCAATTATCATCCTTGTTGGGATGTCCTGAAACACACAAAACATAGGCCAAAATGTTACGGTACAATGCAGTGCTACTGTGATCTGACTTACGGACAGTAAACTGTAATCAAGCGATGGAACAAGAAGCATAGTATTAAGGTTGATAGCATCAGTCAGTTGACAAGATCCCTGGCCTTCAATATTTGCCTCACTACCATTAGCAGTAGTAACATGAGGCTTTGTGTGAGGTTGAATGCTTTTCAAAAATTCCACAGTGTTGGATATGTGATCTATAGCGCCAGAGTCAATAATCCATTTTTTATGTAAGCATGTGGTTTTAGTCTTACCAGATTGGATTTTGAGAACTACATTTGCAAAAGGGGTCGCCTTAGTAGTACCTCCATCAGTGGATTCTAAAGCTGGGTGTTCTTCGGTACCAATGTGCATAGCTTTATGTCCCACTTTTCGGTGTGGTTTTTTCATGAAGTCCCACAGTCTGGGTACCCAATCAGTTCATAGCAGCACTGCTTTGTGTGCCCTATTTCTCCACAGTAAATACATGTTAGTGAATCAGACTTACGGTTGCGATTTGATTTTTGGGTTCCCGGTGGCTGCTTTATGACTAGGATTGTGCTCTCTGAGGAAGGTCTCAATCCATTCATTGTAGATTGCTGCTGAGACTCTCAACGTACGTATGCATATGTGCTTTCCAGATCCAGCTTTGTTTCTTTCCGTAAAATCTCACCTCAGACTTGATCGAACTCAGGGTCGAGACCTGCCAAAAAAATATGAACCCTCAACCGGGTCATTGCTGTGTTCATTTGGATTATTCCAGCCACTGAGTCAGCTTGTTCCTTCGTATGATAATCAATCTCCTGGAATACTGAGACGAGTTCGATATAGTATACGGATAGGGGTCGTCTATTCTGCCTCATAGTGAAAGACCCTTGATTCAGTTCAAAGAGTACAGTCTCATCGGCACCATCGTAGAAGGTTCGTGCAAGGGCTCCCATATGTCTTTGACTGTAGGCAATCGAATGAAAGCGCTGCATCAAGGATGGAACCATTGCGTCAATAAGCCAGCTTCGAACACGATGGTTTTCGATAACCCACGTTGCGTAGGATGGATCTCCGGATGCTGGCTGTTTTTCTCTCCAGTGAGATACCCACGTTTATTTCTCGCTGAGATCTGCATATCCATGAGTTGAGACCAGAGCGAGAAGTTCATTTCATCGAGAATAAGGGTGACCGGAAATGAGGACGTATCTTGGTTTACGATGACAGTCCCCGGAGTGGCCACGTTCTTCGTTGCTTCGTCCGCCATTCGTGATGGGTTTACGTGCTACAGTGATGCAAGGCTGTTCTGCGAACCTGGATGCTCTGATACCATGACGAAAACCAATTCACAATATATTCATCTATCTCTCTGGTACATGGAAAGATATATATACAGTTGTCCGCAATATCAGGAATATCAATTACAGATCCCCCTATCATGGATATCATTCAATAATATCTTCCTATTCCTTATATATATATATATATATAACAGAATATATTTACAGATATTTCGCTAACAAACTTCCATGTATGTAAAAGATGTCAAGAGTACTTAGTTTGATCTGGAACGTAACTTTTGTATGTTACAGAGATTTGTCTCACAATTATCTAAATGGACGAATCCCAAATAGCTTGGTCAGGCTCCCTCTTAATGCACTGTAAGTGATCAAAAACGTTCAGATCGATATGCTTTTTTTTTTTTGGTAAAACTTGAATAATTTGATCGCATCATTCATCTCTTAAACTCAACATTTTTAGGTACCTTACGGGCAATCCACTTAGTGGTTCAATTCCAAAGGAAATTGGTGAGATTACAACTTTGGAGGAGTTGTAAGTGTAAATCACTAAGCTTCAATATGAAAATTTTCATATCTTGTTTTTTTTATACATTTTTTCCAAATCTTGTTAATTACATTTGAGAAATGTCTTTTAATGATTTTTTGCAGAGATTTGAGAGATAATCTTTTAGAAGGAAGTCTACCTTCTAGTCTGGGAAAATTGACGCAGTTACGCAAATTGTAAGAATATTACTATTTTGATCCTTAAGTTAAAATCTAGTTAACTTTTTTGAAGATATTAAGGAAGTTATTTGAAGGATATATTTATCATTTTTATTCAAATTAATTTAACTAACTTATAAACTGATATATAATCTAATGATACACATAGGAATTTCAAAATATATATTATGATTGAGTAATTTATTTAGTATTTTAGTTAACTCAAGACGGATAATTAATGCTTATATTAAGAATCCGGGTAGTATTTTATATGCAATACATGTTTCTTCTTCTTATTTTATTATCTCAATTAGTTTCATTGTGACTACCACATTAGTCTCGTTAAGCTTTCACATATTGCTTTCGGATGAGTTTTCTGTTTCTCTAAGCTAAGAACTTGAAATTTGCAGGGTTCTTTCTGGAAATAATTTCTCAGGGATAATATCTCAAAGTTTTGGCAATATGAAGAAACTAGAACTTATGTAAGTGGTACAACATATGATTTAGTCATTCTTTGTGCAGTTTGATGTCTGTGTTCATGTCTTTCAAATCCTAAAATTTCTCTATTCACATTTTTTGTAGTTCATTAGATGGGAGCAATCTAATAGGAAAATTTCCAGATTTTATTGGGAATTGGACCCAACTTTATGCAATGTGAGTCTAATTTCCACTCTTGTTCTTTTTGATTTCGTGGAAATTTGTTGAAAACAAAAGACGAAATATTGCCTCGAGGCATCACTAATAATTATATCTATCATTGGCTTCAAGAATATTTAAATTCTCAATGCTAGTGGGAAGAGAAAAAAATATTTTGAGTGAGAGAGGTTAATGAAGTGAAAATAAGAAATAAGATAATAGAATTATGATATTATAAATTCCAGACAGAGTTAGTAAATAAATAGAATAAACACAGCAATTAGAATTAATCCAAACAAATTTAGGTTACATGTACTACGCTTTCTGAAGTATTTTCTTTATTTTGCTTACCACATTTTATTTTATATGAAAACTTTTATGGGCAGGTATATAAAAGGAACATCTTTGGAAGGCCCCATTCCTACGACTATATCTCAATTGACAAATTTGACTCAGTTGTGAGTGCTAGCTTGTTCCTTTGTAATCTATTTGCGCACTTTTCAATGGCTATGAAATTTAATTTCAACAGCAGAAGAACATTTTCCCATTATTGATGATTTTTTGTTATATATAATTGGTTTAACGTATTCAAATATCTATTAGCTTTTACCAAAGTACATATAGCACCACATACATTTTTAAAAAGTGTAAAAATTTCTACTAACATTGTATTTAGTGATGAAATATAAGTTAACATTATTATGTGCTTGTTTGGGAACACCATTTCCCCAACGGTATATGCAAATCAAGACAAAATCATTTCGAAATCTGTAAAAACCATTTCAAAATTCATAAAAACCATTTCGAAATCCGTAAAACCATCTATAAATCTGTAAAATACCTCAAAATTTGTAAACTCTTTTCTCCCAACGAAATTCCTAAACACACACTATATATGAAAGTGTAAAAATAGCGTGATCCTATCGTAAAAAGTAATGGTGTTACATTGTATTTAATGGTGTTCACATCTTTACACTCTCTTTTTTAATGTCTACAGGTATTTTTTTCATCTTTAGAAAATATATGGTAGTTTTTAATGAAATTTATGGATATTTTCATACTTCAGCACATGTTTTCATGGTTTAATTTAACCCTTTAACAGGACGATAGCTGATTTGTATGGACCAGCAACAATGAGATTCCCTAATTTGCAGAATTTGACATCCTTGCAATATCTGTAAGTTGAGAATTTATCAATGAAGAAATGAAAATCTGTTAATTAAACAATTAATTATTTCCCATTAAGTTTGTTGTTTCCATACTGTCAGGATGTTGAGAAACTGTTCCATCCATGATTCAATTCCAAATTACATCGGCAAAATGAAAAACGTGTCTACTCTGTAAGCTGCTTTATCCCCACCATATATTGTCAATTAATAATCCTCTAAATAATATCCTCAATTAATTCCTAATTTGGAGATAATTACTTATATTATTGACAATATACCATTGGTACTACTATATAATTCTCCTTATTCTGTAGTTATTTTTGTGAAGCATTATTTGTATATATGTGTGAATTGCAGAGATTTGAGTTTCAACAAGTTGATTGGTGAAATCCCAAACGATATTAGTGATATGGCCAGCCTAAAATACATGTAATGGGCCATTCTAAGTGAGTATAACTTAATTTCTTGAAACTCAATTACTCTTTCTAATTGGTTTTTGTATTGACTATGCATGGAGGTTTCTAACGGAAAATTCTCTTAGTGGAAAAATTCCTGAATGGATACTACAAAACAAAGATGGTTATTTGTTAGTATAATTTTTTTTCCTTTTATACTTTTCATTCTCATTAGTATGATTCAATGCCATGAACTTTTAAAGTTTTCATGCATAAAAAAAGAAATTAAGTTGTTACAATTTTAAAGTTTGTGCTCAAACAATCTTCTACGTACCTCCTCATAGTTGCGAATATGAGAATCACTTTGTAGTGTAAAATTGCTTTACAAAATAAATCTTATATTATAGGCTAGAGATAGGGGTGTGCAAAAGACTCTTGCTCCTATCCAATCTAATATAATTCGAGCTGGTCCGACCCAGTTAAAAATCAACATGAAAAGACAAGCTAGATTAACCTAATCAGACATAGTGGTCAGGTTGGATTGGGTTCCAGTTCAAGGGTTCAGACCATTTAGTCTGGCTCGAACATTTATATATGAAAAAAATTATTTCATATTTCTCTTTATCTCCAAAATCCATAAGCCAAATTTGACGATGGTGGTGAGCAAGGAGGACGATGGAGAAGGCGACTGAGGATGGCAAGTGTGATCTACGACTGTGGTGAGCATGGAGGATGGTGATGATGGATGGCAAACCTTCCTTTTCTTCTACATCGCAAAAACTACTTCTCCCCTACAATGTTGCTTTTATCTATGAGTTTGAGGTTTAAATACATTGTAGAAGTGTACCTAACCAACCCATCTAAACTTCATATGTAAAAAACTTCATGTATAATTTCACACTACCTTTTTTCTTTTTCAGTGATCTATCTTACAACAATTTTTCAGAGACTTCTGCGACTATTTGTCAATATAATAATATGTAAGCTCTTCCTCCAACACAAACGAAAATAACTT
>JANTPZ010009749.1:0-11122 GCA_025593235.1 Vachellia pachyceras | reverse complement strand
AAAGAGGAAAGAGAAAAAAGAAAAAGTAGGAAAGAGAAAAGAGAAAGAAAGAAAAAGTAGGAAAGAGAAAAGAGAAATAAAGAAAAAAGTAGGAAAGAGAAATAAGGAAACAAATATGAATAAGGAAACATGAAAAAGTAGGAAAATGAGAAAAAAGTAGGAAAGAGAAAACTTAAATTTCAAATCGAAGCTTTGTAGCCAAAATAGTTTTACCAAAAATTTTTTGTGTTTGTACAAAACCTATATTTTATAAATAAACCTAAATTCTAGGAATAGCTTTCAAACAATTAGTCGATAGCACAAAGTCTTTGGTAATTTGAAGGTTAAGACATTCATATGTTTTGCAGACTGAGCCGAGTTTGAATGTTTCAGTTTCAACAGAACCTGCTAGCTAGCGATTCAGTTTGAATCAAAAACATATTTTGATGGTTAGGTTAGATTGGGCTAGAGTTGAATCAACATTAATGATTAAAATAACATCGGGATTTAGAATATCTTTTGGAGAACTAAACGGTTTTTGAGTTTATGGAGAAAGGGCTAAAGATGTTTTTTACAAAAATTTGACCTCAAAAAGTTCAATGGATTTTCGATCATTTGTAGCCATTCATATGATGCTTTTTCATTGAAAATAAAAAATCATACTCTCATGCCAATTCTAATTGTAAAAGTTAGATAGGGAAATGATTTTGGGCCTAAATATATTACATTAATTCACTTTATATCTCATATTATTTTTTACAGAATAATTTATATAAATTAATATATGCACACACATCTAATCAAATGCATGTTACACTAGAGGCATTTTAGGAAGACCGTTTTACATTTATTAAAATTAAGCAAATTTATTTAATGCTTATGAATTAGTTAAGTATATCTTACATTATGGATCGGAGAAGTATTATAGTATGATTATGCTAACAATTAAATTTATTATGGATTTTTCTTATATGTACTATTATACACATATAATTTATTTTATTAATTTTCATTTAATTGTTATCTCAACCAGCAGTTTAACTGGTTCAACCATAAAAACTGAGCCTAATTTAAAATCTTACTGAAATGAAAATGAAATATACAATCACACTTTTTCATCGCACATTGCTTGCCATCCAACTTAACCTTATTTGGACAGTATTAAATTCGAATCGTCGCACTCATATAGCATGCGATGATATATTAATATATTGATGAGTATGGTCCATATTTTTGAAATATGTTTGCGATTGATTAGGTATTACTTATCAATTATCGATCATTTAGTTATCAAATAAATATAATTTTACTCTCTTCATTAAATCATTTAATTTTACTCAGTTAGTAAGGTTAACAAAAAATATAGTTAATAATTAAAGTTAAACTGCCAAGTTAAAAATATGGTGTATAGTTAATAAGAAATATATTTTTTCTCTCCATCAGTGAGAGCGATTCTCTCTCCACATGAGAGTTGGTTACAACAGTTAGGGTTGATTTTCCCTCCAAAACAGGAGAGATTCGATATCAGACACGACGGAGAGAACGTGTGACCTGCTGCCTACTGCGGTAGGGACAAAGAGGGGGCCACACCGGTGCGCGTTACAACGATGTGGCTGTGTGAGATCAAAGAAGAGAGGGTGAAGGTAGTGAGCGGAAAGAGGTGGAAAACAGGATGGAAAAGAGCGCGAACCTGCAGGGAGGGACAAGGAGCAAGCTATTGGCAAATCTGGTGTGGAAACAGAACGCGCAACGACGGATGCATAGAGGTGCTCTTGTAGGAAAGATAATAACAAACAAGGCATTTAACAGGACTACTGCAATTCAGATGATCCGAAAAGGCTGGAACCTACTGAGGAATGAGGAGCTAGAAATAATCTATGTGGAAGTAAACGCATTCATCTTCGAATTTAGATACAAAGAGGATCGCCTGAGAATCTTGCAAGGAAGACCATGGTCGATCCAAGGTCTGTTGCTGAATATACAATGTTGGCAGGAATATATGGTGTATAAGGAAGTGGAGTTTAACTTCTCTCCGTTTTGGATCCATTTCCATGAACTACCGCTGGAGGTAATGGAGGAGGAAAATGCTGTGACATTAGGCTCAATAATTGGTGGGTAGTCATGGTAGAGGAACCAAGAAGGGAAGGATTGCTGATAAGAAACTTTTTGTGTGTAAGAGTAATGGTAGGTTTGCCCAAACCACTGGTCCCAGGCATGTGGACAGAAAGACCAGGAAAGGATCCAATATGGATCAAAGTAAAATATGAACGTTTGCAAAATTTTTGCTTCAAATGTGGAAGAATTGGATATGACCAAAGAAGATGTCCCACAGGAGTGGTAATGAGGATGAAGACAATGACAAGTATGGAAACTGGATGAGCACAATAGCAGTAAGAAGGATTGAAGGGTCAATTAAGGGCTTGAAGGAAGGATGGGAGGAAGAAATTATAAAAAGCAACAAGGAAAGGGAAGAAAAGCAAACAATTAAAGTAATGAGAGACGACAGCAATGAGGACTGAGAGGCAGAAGAGAAAGCTAAAGAGTGCACTCAAAAAAATGAAGAAAGTAGCTTCGAAGGAAAAGAGAAGAGCAAGGAAAATGAGGGAAAGGAGAAACAAAACCAGGAGAGGAGGAAGATGCTGAAGAGAAAACAAACAGAAGAGGAGAATAGAACAAGAGAAGGAAAACATGTGAGGATAGGGAAGGAGCAGATAACTGCAACTAAGAGAATGCCTTCTCCTAAACAGAAGGAAGACCTAACAAAGGTAATAGTGATATATGATTACCCATCCCCACTAGCGGAAGTCATTGAGGGGTTTAAGCGGATAAAGTTGAAAAGGAAGGTTGAAGGAAGGGAAGACTCACCACCAAGTAAGAGAATGAGGATGTATGCTGCAAAAGTAAAAAAGGTACCTGATTCAGACAAGAAAATAATAATAAAAAGGCAAAGCAGAAAAAGCATAAGAGCAGTCAAAAAAATGTCATGGAGAGGAGTAAGAAGAATGGAGGAGCAGGAGAAGTGTGGGGGAGAAGAAGGAGACTTGCAGAAACCTGTGATGACACCAGTGAGCAAGGAAAAGGGGCATGTGACTGAAGGTGAAGGTGGCCGGCCTTTAGCAGCCACTAGGGAACAATGATAATCATAAGTTGGAATTGTCAAGGCTTGGAAAGGGCCTTGATAATAAATAAATTGAGGGTGGAATGCAGGAAGAATAATCCTTCAATTGTCTTCCTAATGGAAACAAGATGAAGAAAGAGAAGGCAATAGAAATTAGAAGGACATGCAGGATGGAGGAGGAGTTTTATGTAGAACCTAGAGGAAGAAGTGGAGGTTTAGCATTATGGTGGAACAAGGAGGTGAGTGTAAACATATGGCACAACTCAAAAAACATAATTCATACAAATCTAAGCTCCTTATAGTTAAAGGTACCACATTATGCAACCTTTATATACGGGGCACCCATAGTTGAAGAAAAGTTGGGAGTATGGAATAAAATGAGGGAGATAGCTGTAAGAATTCAGGATTCATGGCTATGTATTGGTGACTTCAATGATGTAAGCACTAAAGAGGAGAAATTGGGGAAGGTACCAGCTGATGTGAGAAGAATGCTGAACTTCCAAAGCATGACAGCAGACTGTGAATTAATGGATCCGGGGTTCGAAGGGCCAAGATATACTTGTTGTAATAATAGGTTGGGAAGTTAACAAGTGAAGGAAAGAATAGACCGAGGCCTAGCTAATTCTGAGTTCATAGTGAACTTTCAGAATGCAGTAGTTCTCCATGTAGAACCAATGGGATTTGACCATCATATAATTGTGGTGGAATGTGAGCACAAGAACAGAATGGTTCCTAAAATATTCAGGTTTGAAAATTACTGGGCTGAGCATGAAGAGTTTTTGGCAACTATTAGAGAAAGATGGAGAATACAAGAACGAACAGGAGAGACAAAAACGCAAGAGATAGTAAGAAGGCTTGGAAGCTGCTGAAGTGCCCTCTCAAAATGGGGGAGAGAAACCTTTCCTAATGCTAGAAGAAAAATAGAGAAACTTACAATGGAACTTGCCTTGAGAAGGGAAGGGGTACTGGATGAAAGAAAGAAGGAAGTGATAGACAGCTGCTAATGGAAATAGAGGAGGCCTGGGATAGATAGGAGAAATATTGGAGACAAAGATCCAAAGTTAGCTGGTTGGCAGAAGGGGACAAAAACACGAAATTCTTCCACTCTTCAACAATCCAGAGAAGAAATAAAAACAAGGTTATAAGGCTGATGAATGAAGAAGGGGAATGGCTAGAAGAGGAAGAACATATTAATGAAGCTTTTACAAAGTATTATAATGATATGTTTACCACAAAGGAGGGAAGAAAGATGGATGATGTCCTGAGATATGTAGAGTGCACTGTGACACAAGAAGAAAACATCATGATTGAGAAAGAAGCTGCAACAGAAGAAATGAGGCAGGCAGTGTTTCAACTGAGTGGAAACAAGGCACCGAGCCCTGATGAATTCTTGAGGGCTTTTTACCAGAAAGCATGGGATGAAACAAATAAGGAAGTAGTCACAATGGTGAAAGAATTTTTTTGCAAGGCTTAAACCTAAAACCAATAAACATTACAAATATAGTCATGGTCCTAAAAGTTGAAAATGTAGGAAAGGTGGGGCAGTTTAGATCAATTGGACTATGCAATTTTGTATACAAAATAATATCCAAGGTGATGACTAATAGGTTGAAACACTTGATGATGAAGATCATAAGTGAGAACCAAAGAGCATTTACGGCAAGGAGATTAATCCAGGACAATATTGCCATTGCTTAAGAGGTATTCCACTACCTGAAGAAGAAGAGGAAAGGGAGGAAAATAGAAATGGCAATGAAGGTAGACATGAATAAAGCATATGACAGATTGGAATAGGATTTTATAGAAGTAACTATGAAGAAAATGGGGTTTGGTGAGAAGTGGATAAGTTAGACAATGGAGTGCATCATATCTGCAAGTCTGAAAATGGTGGTAGCAGGCAGAAAAATATCAGATGTGAAAATGGAGAGAGGAATAAGACAGGGGGACCCATTATCGTCTTACCTATTCATCTTAGCCATAGAAGTGCTTTCAAAAATGATGATATGGCATGTAGAAAGAAGGAAGCTGAAGGGGATCAAGTTAGCAAGTAAATGACCAATAATGTCACATTGTTTTTTCGTTGATGATGCAGTGTTTTTTATAAATGGGAAGAAGCTAAATTGCAGAAGATTAAAAGAAATCTTGGATAGATATTGCGAGGCATCTGGACAAGCTATTAACCTGGAAAAATCGAGCATATTTTTCTCCAGAAATGCAACTGAGAGAGAGATGAGGGAAGCCTATGAGGTGCTAGGAATCAAGGGGAGTGAAAGCCCAGGGAATTACTTGGGACTTCCATTGTTATGGGGGAGTTCAAAATCTGTGGCACTTAGGTTTGTGAAAAGCAAATTGAGGAACAAACTACAAGGTTGGAAACAAAAACTACTGACCTATACAGGGAGGGAAGTTCTAATAAAAGCAGTAGCTAATGCAATCCCCATATTTTCCCCATGTCATGTTTTAAATTCCCAAAGAAGGTGCGTGGGAAACTAGATAGTATGGTTGTAAGATTCTGGTGGGGACAGTAGGAACAAGAAGGGAAAATTCACTGGAGGGCATGGAAGTCACTGAGCAGAGCAAAGGAGGATGGATGAATGGGGTTTAGAAGATTAGAAGCTGATAAGCCTTGTCGTGGGGCTTTCAAATAAAACTAAGCTAGAATGCAATATAATGGAACTAACTTAGGTCGATCTCTACGTGGAGCCTAAATTGAATTACCAAATAATCAAGCGCAAATAACAAAATAACCAAAAAGTATCAAATGTTTTTTATCTAATTAAAATAGATAGATGAATTTCAATTCTATAAAGTGAATGTCCTAGGTGATTGAATCCACTAACCATCCTCGCCCAATTTCAATATTGAGTCTCTTTTTAACTAAACACAAGGACTAACAAAGACCCTTACTAATCAATATTCCTAACCTTTTAAAATAATCTAAACCTATACTCAATTAATCAATTAGGAATATCTTTAGTGCTTAGCTCGTATTAGATTTATAAAAGATCCTCTTTGCATCCAACTAATTCCTAGAAACCTAGCAAATTAATTGATTTCAAGAGAATAAAGGAAAGCAATCGAATAACAAAAGAGCTATAGTCCAATCACAATCTAAAGTACCAATCTAACACAAGTATCACAATCCTAATTACATCAACCGATAGTAATAATCTTTCATACACATAAATCATAACCTTTAGCAACCTAGAATTACAATTTGCACACACAAAGATTGGAAATTGAAATTAAAATTTAGAGAACTCCTCTAATTACTCAAGGACTCTGGTTAGCTTCATCATCACCATTGGACAATGCAATCAGCCACTCATGGTGGAGAAATCAACTCCTCTAAGATCTGGAATTTTGTAACCCATCACAGCTGCTGAACGGCCCTAGGGGCGGAATGAAATGGAGAAAGGATGGAAGAGATATTTATGAGGAATGGATTTTGTAAATAAATTGGGAATGGATGGCAATCAGAAATTACTCTAAGTGGCTTGATTGAATGGAAAAAGGAAGCAATCAAGAGGTGGCTTTGTGGGTGCGATGGATGGTGAATGGACGTGAGAGAAATGGAGGCATTCGCTCGATGGAAAGAAAACGGAAGAGTGAAGCGTGCTGATGGATTAGGGGCGGCGAGTCTGTTCTGTCTGTTGGCGGCTCGAATGAATGGAGAATGAATGAGGAATGGAATCCCCAGGTCGGCTATGCGTTGGCTAGCTGGAATGAATTCAGAAATGTGGCCCATGCTTGGAATTGATGAATTAATTCCTCCCCTGTGCGGCAGCTTCCAAGCTTCTTCTTGTTTGAGGATGAATAGAATTAATGGATCAGCTCTTTCTTACTTTTCAGGCCTAGCTCTCCTTCATGAATAATGGGCTTATGAGATCTAGAGAATAATATAGTTTCTTGTCCAAGGAAATGCATCTTTGTTGTATTCAAA
Source organism: Vachellia pachyceras (assembly GCA_025593235.1). Lineage (NCBI taxonomy): Eukaryota > Viridiplantae > Streptophyta > Magnoliopsida > Fabales > Fabaceae > Vachellia > Vachellia pachyceras. Next base: position 4,082 of record JANTPZ010009749.1, on the reverse strand, counting down.
ATATGTCCAATTAATAGCTTCGGCTTTTACTAGATGGATCCCAATAAAATTCTTCCAATGGTACCTACAATGATAATTGATATTGAGTAGCATCAAAAGTCCTAAAATCAATCATTTAACAAAATGATTAAAAATATGATCATTTACCCTTGATTAGATTTAATTTCATATAATTTCCATTAATCATATTTAATGCATTTGAACCCAATAAAAGCCCAACAATAAGACCAAAATTCCCTCAAAATAATAGAAATTCACTTGACAAATATGATTAATTCAGAAGCCTTTAATAGAGCTCTACGAGCAAAAACAGGATGAAGAATATTGCAAAATCCAGAGGATATGTGGTGCAAAATACTGAAAGGACTATATTTCCCCAAAACTGATTTCATGCAAGCGAAGAAAGGTAGTCATCCTTCATGTGGATGGTCAAGTATACTTGAAGGTAGAGAGCTCATTAAAGAAGGGTTATGCTGGAAAATTGGGGATGCGGAGAAAGTCAATATATTCTCTGATGCATGGATACCCAGTATTCAAGATTATAAATTGGAAGAAAGGGAACTGTCTGAGGAGGTGAAAATGATGAAGGTCAAGGAGCTAATTAAAGAAGGAGCATGGGAGTTTGAAGGATTGCAAGGAATACTAAAGGAGGAGGAAGTGGCAGCTATCAAATGCATCAGGATTCCAAATGTAAGAAGACCTGATGAACTTATGTGACTAAATAGTAGAGATGGCCAATACTCAGTTAAAATGGGGTATAAGGTTGCGGCAAGTAAAGGTGAAAGCATAGAGAACAAGGATCCAAGAACATCATACAACCCATCAAAGAACCTGTGGAAGAACATATGGAGGATCCAAATGCCCCCCAGGATCAGGCATTTCATGTGGAGAATTGTGAGTGAGGCACTAGCAACCAAAGAAAGTTTGTATAGAAGGAAATGTGTAACATCTCCAAGGTACAACTTGTGTAAAGAAGGGGCAGAAACAGTGGAGCATTTAATTTGCTGGTTTGGATCGCCTCTGGCATTAAAAGTTGAGGATAGGAACATCCATATAATGGATAGATGGCTGGAAGGTTGGATGGCGGAGAAAGAAGGTCCAAATGACAGAAGCATAGTACTATTTGCTGGAATTTGCTGGGGTATATGGAAAGGAAGATGCAGGAAAGTTTTTGAAGATATTGAAATGGATGCCTGGACGTGTATTACCAATGCAATGAGAATGGTGAGAGATTTTGAGAATGCAGTAAGAAATGAAAAGAAAAGGTCTAACAATAAGGAAATAAGAAGTAGATGTCAAAAGCCTGAATGGGGTGCAATAAAATTAAACGTGGATGCTGCTTACTGTCAGAAGAGAAATGAGGCTGCAATAGCAATAATTGGAAGGGATTGGAATGGGAAATTTGTAGGTGGGATAGGAAGGAAGATCAAAGCAGAATCTCCTCTGATGGCTGAAAGTTTGGCAATGTTGGATGCATTGAAGAGTGGAGATATCTGGTGGGGGTGAAATAATAGTAGAAACGGATTGCCTAAACCTATATAACATGCTCAGAAACAAAGAGACAAAGGGGTGTGAATGGATGAGTGTTGACATTGTGAAGTATTGCTCAAAAATACCAGAGTCAGAGGGATGGAGCAACTGGAAGCCGGCGAACACAGAAAGAAGGGGTAACAAAGTTGCTGATCTTATGGCAACTATGGTAATGGGAGATTTGGTACTGCAAGGATGGCTGGTACAACCACCAAACTCTCTGAAGTGGATGATGGAAAGGGACCTGGAGGAAAAGCAAGACAGCAGAGAAGGTATTGGATAAGGTGAAGTAAGGAATGTCAGTAGATAGGATTTTAATCAATCTGTTATAATAGGATAAGGCATGTAGTATAGGAAATGAATGTGTAGTTTAGACTTTGAATTGTTTTGCTTAGCTTTGGCTATTGGTGATTGTATCTAAGATATATTTGTTTAATTTTGGTAAGATTGTGTGATAAGTTGTAACTGATAGGTTTTGTGAGAGGTTTCTTTGGCTTCGGCTATTAGCGTGTGTAATGTTTGTTTGAAGATTAATAAATTGGGCTGTTTTGACCAAAAAAGTTAATAAGAAATATAATTGCCAAGTTAAAAATCCATGGAAGGTATGATTGAAAAAAAATATATAATAATTCGACTTTAAGTGGGATATTAACTAGTGAGGAAGATGTACACATGTGAGAACGATTAAGGGTTTTTGCCTCCTCTTCCTGAAATCTAGGTTTGGTTTCAAAACTTAAATTTTATCTTAAAATCTAGGTTTTGTCCAAGCATAAAAAATTTGCAGAAAAGCTATTTTAGTTACAAAACCTCGATTTGAAACATATGTTTTCTCTTTTTTACTTTTTCCTCCTTTTCCTACTTATTCCCCTATCCTCTTTCCAACATTTTTCCTTCTTTCTCTTTCCTCTTTCCTATTTTTTCTTTTATCTCTCCTACTTTTCATTCTTTCTCTTTCCCCTTTCCTACCAACTGTTTTTCCTTGGAATCCGTAAAATCTAATAACTTCCGAAACATAAATCACTTTTCAAAACCTAAATTTTTCCTAGGAATCTGTAAAAGCTATTTTTCAAAACCTACGTTTTGCCTCAGAATTTGTAAAAGCTATTTTCAAAATAGCTTCCAAACAAACCCTAATTTATAGACCTACTTGTTTACGTAAAGGTATCTTACTTGGGTTCGGTTCAGGATCCCGTTGTGAAAATATGTTTACGTAATATGAAATAAAACTCCTCTCACATACTAATTTTGTAAATTTAAATCATGTTGAAAAGTAACTCTATTGCTAATCCGAACAGCAGTGTATTTTCTGGTTCATATTTTCTATAATAGATAATTTTACTGTTCATATGGAAGAAAATGGGTATGATTGGAAAAATTTTCTTCTCTTGCATATTTATTATTTTTAAGTTTTTTAATTGCGTGATGTTTCTTATAAAGAGGGACGGGAAGGATAAGTAAATTATAAGAACCAATCATTATAAATGCTCCCGTGTCTATTCATCGTAATATTTTTAAAATACGTTTATACAAGTTAAAATAAAATTTCATACACATACTTATTTTATATTTATATATATATAGAGTTAAATATTCTAGTGTCTTTTTATCGTACAAAAGCAGGTTTATTGTAAGTTGAGGTAAGATTGTTGACATGGTTATTCCGTACATCGTTATCCGGACATACCCCTGTCTATACGGGAAGGAGATAATTAACACTTTTCCACGGACGCATGTCCAACGAATCATGCCAGAGCGATTAATGACTTGTCCCCTTCAGTACCCAGAACCTCGATCCCGCTGCTTCAAACTTTTATTTTTTTTATTGATTTCTGTATAACGCTTCAGAAGCAATTATGCGTTTTAAATAGGCACACGTCTCTGATTCAGGTTGGTTTGGATGTTAGGTTTAAAATCTAGGTTTAACAGATTCCGAAGTAAAACGTAGGTTTTGAAATGTGATTTATGTTTGGGAAGTTATAACTTTTAAAGATTTCGAGATAGAAAAGTAAGAAAAAGTGGGTATGAAAGAGGAAAGTAAGAAAGAAAAAGAGAGAAAAAGTAAGAAACAGGAAAGTAAGAAAAAGTAGTAAAAAGAGAGTATGAAAGAGAAAACCTAGGTTTCAAACCTAAGTTTCAAAACCTTGAAACCAAACCCACCCTCATACACACTTACTGTTCCCTTTTTACAGCCGATAACGATAACGCGTGATTCTGTGTCCTCCTGTTATATATTTTCTTATATAAACCCACTTCCAATATCTCCTTTATCTTCAACTTCGTCTTTCACCGACCGATCGTTGATCTCTTTGTTTCCTCTCGCTTTATCGTCATTATACTGTCATATAGTTATTGACTAACCATGCCTGCAGAAGATTCTAATAATAAGCCTTCTGATCTTGTTCCTGTTGTTCTTCCAGAATACCTCCAAGAAGACGACCTTTCTCAACAATGCAGAGAGCTTGTTGCCACCTTACCTGCTGAACCGGGTTGGGTTGCGAACCGGCTCCATCAGTATCAAGGCTTTTGGCACACAACCAGGCAAATGCAAGGAG